>WEIS01094727.1:22276-67153 GCA_013389965.1 Todus mexicanus
CGGCTGAGCCGCTTGGGAGTCGGCGTTGGGACGGGACAAGCCGAGCTGAGCTGAGCCGAGCTAAGCCGAGCCGAGCCGAGCTAAGCCGAGCCGAGCCGAGCTAAGCCGAGCCGAGCCGAGCTAAGCCGGGCTGAGCCGAGCCGTGCTAAGCTAAGCCGGTCTGTGCGGTGCCGCCCCGGGGCTCGCAGGATGCCGGCGGCGGCGCGGCGGCGCGGAGCTGGGGCGCTGCCCTGGGCGCTGCTGTGGGTGGCCCTGGCGAGCGGCTACAACGTGGATTTGGGGCGCCCCGTGGTGTTCCAGGGTCCGAACGGCTCCTTCTTCGGCTACTCGGTGCTGCAGCACTACCACGACAGCACCCGCTGGTGAGTGGCGAGGGGGGCGCCGCGGGCAGGGGGGGTTCGTAGGGTCAGAGAACCTCGTGAGGGTGGAAAAGACCCTTGGGATCATCGAGTCCAACCCTCAACCCTACTCTGCAAACTTCACCCCTAAACCATCTCCCCCAACACCACGTCTAAGCGCCCTTGAAACACGTGCAGTGATGGGGATTCAACCCCTTTTGGGGCAGCCTGTTCCAGGAGCTGACTGCTCTTGCTGTCTTTTCTCTCTTTTCTAGTCTAACCCTCCCCTGTCGCAGTTTGGAACCGTTCCCTCTTGTTCTATCGCTCATTACCTATGAGGAGAGCCCAGCACCAACCTCTCTGCCGTGTCCCAGAGTGATGAGGTCTCCCCTCAGCCCCTGGGGTGCGCCGAGCTGGGTGGTGTTTAACACGGGGGGTGCTCATCCCCTTGGCAGAAGGTTTTCTGGGGTGGCAGAGACGGTCTGGTCGTGCCAAGTTGCCTAGGAGGAAGGCTGGGAGCGGTGACCTCCAGCCTCGGCGCATCGTTAGCGATGCTGATCCTCAGAGAATCGCACCGGTGGCTGCAGAGATGCTCCCAAACCAGGAGGCGTTTGTCCCCTCTCTTGGCTCGAGCGACCCTAGAGGAAATAAGTGTCTGCGTAACTTGAATGAACGATGATAGAAAGTTTGTCTACGTCTCAAAAAAATTATGCAAACTGGCAAGCCGCTGGTTTTTTCCCCCCGTGGACTGAAAAAGAGCCTTGGAGCATAGTCTGTCTCGCTCTTGTCTGGGTCAGAGGCTCTTTGTTCGCATTCAGACTCGTTTCTCTTAGCTGGACCTAGCTGATGGCATCCGCTGCGCTTCCAGTGTGAGTGGGAGCCAGCGCTGCCAACGAACGTCCACAAAGCTTGTCTTTATCTCTTACACTTAGATACGACCCGATTACTCAGCTGTTGATGTTGGAACTGTGGTGCTCTGTGATATAAATAAACGTATTCATGCCGGCGTCCAGTTCTGTAAAAATGAATCTCTTTCACGCCCTTTGGTTCACGGGTCGTCGTGCGCTCTGCCTCGCTGCACGGTGGCTCTCGTGGAGCGTTCCTTCTGAAGGGCTTATCGGGAGACTTCAGAGAGGGGAGAAGAAAAGCTCTCAGTTTCAAGAGGCGCGTAACTCGGGGCAGGAACCGACAAAGGATGCAAAGGCTGAAAGCGACCTGTGTTCAGCAGCAACTGCTGGGGATTCGCGGCGGCGTGACTGAAACGCTGATCTAGTGGGCTGTGGTGGCATGGCAGTGATAGAATCTGTTGCTCCTTGGCTAGGTGTCTGTTGTTCTGATCAATTACATAGATTCTCTTCAGGTAGCGCCTGCTGGTGTGATTTATTTTTTATTGTTTTCGAGGAAGGGGAGGTGGACCAGGGAGGAGCGTCTCCCAGATATCTCACTTTGTTTGGAAGCGGTGCTGGTCGAGCAGTGTGAGGTGTCTGTCTGAAGGCTGGTGCTCCGAAGGAAAAACTCCAGTTACGCAAACTCCGATTTCCTGAAAGTGGAGCTTCTTCACGGAGCCCAGAAAAAAAACCACTTTGTGATCTTAGATGCTTTTTAAAATAAATCAATTGCGAGCCTTAGCGACCAGAAGCGTTAAGAACCGCTTAATGTGATTAGCATCAGCACCGGGCTGTCAAAAATCACGGGGGTGGAGGTTGTCACCACGGCTGGGAAAGCTCCTCACTCCATTGTGGAACCGGGGAGTTCGTTTTCATGGGTGCTTTGAACTCCTGCGCCTGGCAGAGGCTGGGATAACAAGTTTGGGAGATAGGTCTTTTCTGATCCCCTTGACTCTCGTTTGCTCTGTGCAGTTGTGCTCTTAATGTGTGCACGCAGCCTGAAGGTTGAGGGGCAGTAATGAATTTCTCTGCTCGTAAAAGTGTAGGCAGCCTGCTTCCAGTTTTCTGAAGATATTCTCAGTGCAAGCAGATTGTTTTGTTGTATTTTTATTTTTTTTAACATACTGCAACAAAATACTGATTTTAGGCACTTAACTTATTTCTTCTAGAAAGCTTAAAAGACCTGGCTCATCTTCCTTGACATTGAGACCCTCAAGGACTGATTCCTTGTCAGCGCCTTTAGCTATACCCACTTCAGCTGGGCATAAAGGCTTGCAGTATTATATTAAAACCATTTTTATACCATACAGAGTCGTATTTCTGCTTCCAGACATCACCTTGGAGCGTGAAAGTCTCTGATTTCCAGTTCCAAGTGACTACCAGTTGCAGGTTGTTGAAGTACAAGGTACAATCCCGGTTCACTGGATGAATGCAGAGGGAAGTGCTTAGTAGAAGTGATGACATTTGTCAGATTCGTCAGGTTTTTGTGAGAGCAGCTTTTGCGTACAGAGCTGTAGAGCTATTTCCCTGATCGTCTGGGTGATTTTGAATTTGTATTTTTTCCTCTCTTCTCATTCACGTGTGATGTTCTGGGGAAAGCTTGAAATGTGTTATAGGGGCTATGTAGTAAGAATGGCTTTGTTTGTGGTTTTTTTATTCATCCCATTGTACTATACAGCTTTTCCCAGTAGCCATAGAGTTATTCTTTGGTTTTGTGCATCACTTTTCTTCTCTGAATCATGACATGGTAGGGGTCAGAAGGGACCCTGGAGATCATCTAGTCTCCCCTCCTCCCCCCCCCACCCCCCCTTTCTAGCTTCTCTTTACCCAAAGAAGAGTTAACATTTCAGTTTCTTGTGCCCATTTGGCCTGTACACGTCAGTGGGTAGTTAAGTTACCTTCAGGCAGTAATATTCTGGGCATTCCAGGCTTGCAGGGTGAGCTGTGCGCTCTGTGAGCCTGCAAGAGTGTGGCTGATCATACCTGAGGCAGACAGGGCTCCTGCCTACCTCAAATGATTTAGTATGTTAATATCCTCTCGAGCATTTGAGAGCGGTGTTGCGATCGTTCGGGGCTTCTTGCTGTGAATATTTGGGCCTGATATTCACCTGGTGCGCTTCTGATCAGGAGAGCTTCTCAGCTGAAGTCTGTTATTCTCAGGAGCCTATATGTGTGTGTATATTTATATATGTGTGTGTATATTTATGTATGTGTGTGTATATTTATATATGTGTGTGTATATTTATGTATGTGTGTGTGTATATTTATGTATGTGTGTGTGTATATTTAGATAGGTGTGTGTATATTTAGATGCGTGTGTGTACATACGGTCACTGTTTTGGTTTAATATTGTGTCTGTAATGGTCAGTTCTCCAGCTGCCATAGGTCTGTAGGTTTCCAGTCAACCGATTCAGGGTTTGGTGATTCTGGAGGATTTTTACAAGCCAAATACTCTCGCAGGAGGAAGGAGAAGGGGGATATTTTGGTTTCCAATATTGCATCAGATAAATGTGAATAGTCCGGCTGCTGCACAGCCCTGGACACAGAAATTGTGATGCAGTATGGGTATTCAGCCTGTGCCTTTGACCTGTCTGAAAGAGTGAATTGCAACGATACTTCTGTTTCGGAGTTGGTTTTGCACAGTTTTCTTCTCCAGAAAAGTTTATCATCGCGGAAGCGCTGAGGTTGTTGTTGACTGACAATGTCTTCTGCTTCCTTATGTGGGTGTTCTGTCTGTAAATCTTTACACGTTTAGCCGGTTCCCCGTCACTGCTCTTTTCAGTCGCGTAGGGAACCAGGTGGCTGCTTGCACATGGAGCAGAGACAAGCCAAAGTGCTTCTGTTCTCTGGATGTAATTTTGAAGCTTGGAGTAAAGGCCCTACAAAGCAAGCAAGAATGTTCCTTCC
Organism: Todus mexicanus; assembly: GCA_013389965.1. Lineage (NCBI taxonomy): Eukaryota > Metazoa > Chordata > Aves > Coraciiformes > Todidae > Todus > Todus mexicanus. Next base: position 26,409 of record WEIS01094727.1, read on the forward strand.
TCTGCTTTCCTTCAGACAGTTTAAGGAGAATGACATGTCAGTTTTGACCCACTGAAAAATCATTAATAATGTGATCTCAGATTGTTTGTATTTAAAATAAGAGGTTGCTCATCCCTCTTCCTTCCCCTCCCTATGCCCCTGTCTTGCTGACGCCCCCAAATCCCTCAGCAAGTCCAGGGCAACAACTTTATCCTTACTGGCAACACAATCTGGCGTGGAAAAGTGATGGAGCCGGTTTAGTTGCTTGGTGTCCTGCTGTGAGTTTTACAATAAGGAATGAGGCCGGTTTCTGTGCTGTTGCTTCGTTCCTTCGGCCCCGCTCCTCACCGGATTGCGCTGCCGCTGGAGGAACAAAAGCTGTTCTGCATCTCAGGCCGATGGGTTCATGGTGTTGGCACATGATATCCTTGTGTGCAACCAGAAGGAATCTTGCTGAAGAACCTTTGTGAAGGGAAGAAGCTCAATGGGGGATATGCTGGTGGTGCACCTTCCTCTGGTGCTGCTTTTGAAACCCGCTGTGGTATGCGAGGATATTTAAAGACTTTTTTTTTTTCCTCTGCCACTTAACATTGCAGTGAGGTGAGGTACCTCCACTCCCCAGTCCTCGAGCCGTGATTGCCTAATCGCTGCTGGCACGCTGCAGGCTGATGCTTAATGCGCTTGGCATCTCTCCACGCCATCGGTCAGCTCGACACTTCGCTGTTTGCTGTTCCTTCTGCTAAACGCAGCACTTAATTTCCAAATCTGTATGTCCCGAGGGTCAATCACCGGCAAAGTGATAGTTACCGTTCTGCGGGAAGTAATTTTAAGGAGGTGTGGATTTCCACGTGGCCGAAAAAGCTTCTCGTCATCCATTTAATATTGGCTGCTGCGGCTCCTGTGTTGTGGCGGTTTCTGGCCACGCAGCCGCGTAGTTGTCTTCAGGTTTGTCCTTGATTCTGCGAGTATGGACGCACGAGTATGAGTGATCCTGCTCAGGCAGGGGGATTGGACTAGATGATCTTTCGAGGTCCCTTCCAATCCCTAACAATCTGTGATTCTGTGAAAAAGAGAAGGTTAAGTGGCCTCTGCCCATTGCTCCTCATGTCAGTTTAGACCCCAGTACTTGGTTCACAGAACTCTGTGCACATCAAGCAAACGTGACCCTAAAATGGCCACGAATCCCACTCCTACTGCCCACAGTACTCTTCCGTGATCTTGTTCTCAGTGGGGTTTCCACTTCAAGGTGTCTTCATGCAGCTACTCACAAATATCCCGGGGGCTTCCTGCAGAGTTGTGGTGAGACCTGGCGCTCGTTGGTAATCTCTGCAAATCCCTTTGTGGCCAAAGGCTGGAGAACCGCTGGTGCTTCCTTGCTGACAACTCAAGTAGTCCTATAGCAGCACTGGAAAACCGTACCACAAAATGAGGCTATTTTAAACGCTAGCTGGTTAAACTAGTTGGAACATATTGGAAGGTTGCCTGATAATAGCAAGAGGATAGGGTTGTACAGCTGGCTGTTTATGGATCTTCTGTGTTTATGCCAGGCAAGACTCCACAGCACTGAAATGCAAGAAGACCTCATTAGACTAAGGTTTTGCTTTGAAATGTATTTCCATTTCTATACGGTACCAGAGAAAAATACCTCCTCTGGTTGCAGCATTGCTTCAGACAAGTTGCAAAACATTTTGAAGGTGTATTAATATGTAGGGGAGATACAAAACAGGCTTTTGTTTCGCTGGATGAGTCCCAGAATGTTCAGATGCAAATGAGTCTTCTGTCCAGGTCTGCTGAAAAAGCTTGTGACGATTAAATAGGTGATGTTCTTCCATCAGTTAAGCTGTTAGATACAGGAACTAATCAAAGAGTGAAGGACTCTTGATGAAGGAAAGATTGCAGTATCAAAACTTTGAATAGAACTGAAGTGGTGTGTGGCAAATGTCAACTTGGCCAACCAACAGAAATCCTCCCATTTTCCTGAAGGTGACCATCTCGGTCGTGGGCGTGCATGGATCATGCCAGAAAGAATAGATCTGCAAAGATTTCACCTGCTGGGTTCTAGGAGCGAGAGTGAAAGAGTGAGGTAAGATCCTAAGGTGACAAAGGGTGTGATGTAGGTGAAACGTCGAATCTGGAAATGTGGACATTGAGGACAATCCAAAATAGATTTACTTTTAGCATACATCAGCAGCGATCTTTACTGGGTACTTCCTTCTGCTTAGTCCACATGAAGAAACAGCGACAGACGTTTTCTTCTTGAAAGGTCTATTTGCTCAAGACAGCAATAATGTCTGTGCCAGCAGCCTGCTCAGATCATTAATAACCCTTTTTTCCCATTCAGCTTTTTTAAAGGGAGCTGAAGAGTCTTCGTAATTCAACCTCCTTCATCTCTGTCTTGCGTCCTGCAACCCGAGGTGTCTTGTGCGCTAATTACTTTTCTTAGGTTAGAGCAAACCTTCTTTTAGGCTGGTGATCGGCGTGGCCCTACATTGTCTTACTGTTACAGCAGGTCATCGAAACAGTTTCTTGCCATTTGCAATTTGAACCCGTAACTCCTTAAGCTGGTAATATCCCCCCTTGTTTATTTTCGTTAGACCTCATGAATGTCAGTAAGTGAATGACGCGCATTCATCGCCTGTGTAGATGAAATGATTGGCATTGGATTTTCTGCCTGCCGCCTGCCTGGTGGGATTTCCATTCGGAGCTATTATTTCAGGCTCCTTTGCGCTCGCTCCCCAATGCGTGCAGGCTTTGTAGGTTTTAGCAACTTAAGTATTTCGGGCATTAATTCTTCTCAGTTGTGAAAACACGGCGCGCGTTGTAGAGCGCAGCCCCGTCCAACGATCCAGCGTAGCTTGTGAAACTTCGGAGAAAATGGTGACTTAATGTAGCTTGTGTTTTTGTAAATGCGTTTTCAAGTGCCACAGGACAGTTCTGTTCCATCCTGCGTCTGGGGAAGTGTGTAGGGAGTGGAGATGTGCTGCTGTTTGGGATAGACCAGGCTGTCTCTTATCTTCTACCAGCTCTTCCAGGTGGCTCAGGTTGACCCTGGACACGTGCATGTATTGTGCCTTGGGGCTCCCTGTGTTTACTGGGATGATGATGGTTGGGGATGGGACTTTAAATTAGAGGATGAAGGAGGAGTTGTTTACAACAGGGAGAGCTCCGGTTTGGAGGCTCATGCTTGGCTGTCCATTTGTGCTGTGGGTGGGCTGTATACCTGGGCTGACTTTACACTAGTAGCTCTTTATCCCTTTGGTGGGTAAACCACGAACGGTGTCTCCTTGGTCAGCTGCTGCCTTTCAAGAAGCGGGCTGGCTGGATCCACTCATGTGAGTGCCGGAGGCTCAGACTTTTAGGGATGGTTGTCCTTAGTTCCACCCCTGGGCTTAACTTGAGTGAGGATTTTGTTACGTGCAGAAACTCTGCCCTGCCTCACAGTGCAAGGGTATCCCCAGAACTGACACGACCTGCTGCTCCTCACCACCTTCCCTGGAGCTGCCTTCCTCCTGCTTAACCTCCGTCCTCACCCTCACGTGCCCAGATTTGGGTGAGAAAGATGATCCTTTGAATGAGAAGGTGGCAAAAGGGCTTCCTTAAGCTACGTGCTTCCCCTGTAATCCTCTGCAAAAAGCCTCTCGTAGGGCAGGAGCTGCTGCCAGCTTGTTAAACAGTTAAACAGATTGCAACGTAAGTGATAAAAAAGTGCTCAGCATCACGTTAAGGAACCCCACGGACAGAATTCGTGGACTGGTGCTTGCCAGAGCACTGTCTCATGTCAGATGAGTAGCCCAGATAAAGTCTTCACAGCCTTAGTGAGAAATGTTGGTTGACGGCAGCGCGCGGCGGAAGAGTTTTGCTCCTGTGTTCTTGGTTGGGTGTTCTCCTTGTTGTTGTTTTTTTAAAGCTGTAGTTACATCAAATGTTCTGAGAATGGGGGTGCTTCAACTTTCTGGACAAGCTTATGAGTCTTTGGCTGGCTGGCGAGAACGCAGGTTCAGATTTCATCCTCCCGTGGGTGCTGTGCGTTAGATCTTGCGGGTTCTTGAGTTGATAGGGATACAGTGAAAACTGAGGGAAAATGGGTGCAGCTGCTGTCGTCTGTCCTAATACTTTCCTGAATGCTTTCAGGGGTGGGGTGGTGCTTTAAGTGTGTTATAATCCTAATGGAAATTTAAGTTGTTGAAGTATTTGTGGCCTCACTGGAGAAAAATGCCTTTATTGTGTGTGATGTTCTCAGATTGTGAGTCAATAGTCATCATTTTACAAGGCTGCTGGAGAAGTTCCTTTTGCTGAGGAAGCTCTGGCAGCGTGAACCTTGCTGTTTATTATTATTACTTTTTATTTTCTCCTGCAATTAATCACTTGTTCCTTTACTTTTGGTTTCCAGGGTCTTGGTTGGTGCTCCCAAGGCAGAATCTAAATACAGCACCTCTGTTCAGTCCCCAGGAGCGGTGTTTAAATGTCGAGTCCATACCAATCCCGACAGGAGATGCACAGAACTGGATATGGGTCGAGGTGGGTAGTTATGATGCTTGGGAGGGCAGGGAGGAGGGGGAAAGCATCTCAGCGGGGATGTGAGTGGTTGGCAGCGCTGCCACCTACTCCAGGCAGTGCTGAAATAATGAGGATGAGTGAGGTGACCTCAGGAGATGTGGTGATGGGCCCGTGATGTGTGGTGATGTTACTAACCGGGCCATCTGTGGGTTCCCTCATAATGCAGCAGATCATCCCTTGGGTTTGCTTTCTGCTCTAAAGGAAATAGTTTCCCAGGGAAAGCCACGCTTGTAGGCTATTGCATGTGATCAGGATCAACTTCTGGTACTTTTTGAGGGGGAAGGTGGAGTCCTAAAGTCCTGAAAGCTTGTGCTGGATTCTGATAGAGAAAATGGAAGCCTTTTAGTATTTTGGTTTTCTTGGTGACATGCGTGTTACTGCTTTTTCTGCCTACAAAAAAAAAGGCATGTTAGTATTGCTCATCTTTGCATGACTGAGCCAAGTAGAATTTTTTTATGAAGCTTACATGTGTTAAAACTTTCGGCCAAGTTTGATTTGCCCTAGTGCTGCAATGTCAAATGTCTTTCATGGATTTGTGAATACTGCCTGGCAGGACTACAGATTTAGGCCTCTTTGTTTTGTTTTGTTTTGTTTTGTTTTGTTTTTTAAGTGCCCCAGATCTCATTTTTCAAGAGTAATTTTTGCTTTGATAACATTCTGCAGGCAATCTCATGCCTCTCCCATTGACTTCAGCTGGATGGTTTATTCCCGTAGAGCTGTGGACGAGCTGTAGTAGCTGCTGGCTCTTGGGGACAGGGTCTGTCCTCTATTATATTTTTTTATAGTGCCTGCTAAGAGTGAGGACATCACCCCGATTAATGCATGCAAGAACTAAACATCAGGATAAATGGGGAAAGAAGAGCACTTTCAGGCAGATGTTTGACGGGTGATCTCTTTTCTTGTTGGGATTCTTTGGTGGGTATCTCATCCTCATGTCTCCGTTCCTTGCTACCTTTCCCCTCTTTCTGTAGGCAATTCTCGGGGCACGCTCTGTGGCAAGACCTGCAAAGAAGACAGAGATGACGAGTGGATGGGCGTGAGCCTGGCAAGACAGCCAAAGGCTGGTGGAAGCGTGCTGGTAAGTCCACTCTTTACTTTGATCTCCTTAAAACCGTTGCTGCTGTCTGACTCAAATGCTAAACACGTCAGGATTAATGTGTTGGGCAGTGACTGATGGAGTCCAGCTTTACAGGCAGCAGATTCTGCAACCCCTTCCTTCAAGCGGAAGGAAAAGTGAGCCCCAGCCAGAAAGCTTTATTTATAGAGGGAGGACTTCAAAGCCATCACACCTGACTTGTGTCACCCAAGGGCTTCCTCCTAAATCTGAGGGATTAAATCTTTGAACCGAATAAATGGAACTTTGTCTGGGAGCTACCTGCTAGTTTGTTCTTTTTTTGTCGTCTGCCTGTGTTTGTTTAGGGAATATATATGCGACCGTTTTCCCTGACCACGTGTATTGCGTGTCAGAACTTACAATGAAAAATGTAAGGTGAGTCTTTGTGGTGATATTTTTCCTCGATGGATGTTAATTTTCCATTGAAGAGGCAGAAAAGTTGCAAGTAGAGATGACTTAGTTGTACGTGGGTGGCCTCGTTGTCTTCGGTGTGGTTACCGTGCACATCAACAGGTTAAGGAGAGCAGACGTGATCCTTAGGATGTGGAGTTTATCTTTGCAAAACATTTCCTGTCTTGGAAAGAAATAATCATAAAGAGACCTGGGCAAAAAACCTTTTGAAAATACACGGGTGTATCGTGATCAAGAGTTTTCTGCTTTTACATCTGTGTTTGGGTTCTGACTGTCTGCCTGAGTGAGCTTGTCTGCAGGAATGGTAACCAAAATTAATAAAAAAAAATAACTGCAAGAAAACCTTGTGCATAGAGTATGTGGCGGGCAGATTTCAAGCTGATAGCAGAGTAACCCTGGCAACAATCTTAATTCTAAACACCTCTGTTTGGGAGTCGGAAACTTCCAGTATGACCCCATCTTTCCAATGAGATAAAGGATTGTCCTGGTATGTGACATCAAACTGTCACAAAGCTACTTTTGAGAAAGGTCTCGTATGATGGTTACTGTGTCAGGCAAGTGAGCAAAGAGTCCAAACCTTTACACCCCAAGTCCTTGCACACCAACTTCCCCAAGGGGGAGCAGGTGGTTTTGATGCTTTTCTGCGATAGTACTGTGGTATTTTATCCGGTCGTCTCTTTTGGTGTACAGCTTGTCAGTGTTGTAGGGGCTGGCTGATGCTTGACGTTTCTTGGGTGTTTTAAATGTGAGGAGGAGGGGGGGGGGAAAAGAAGGGGACAAATAAAATATGCTGTAAACGTGTCCAGCAAAGCACAAAATTAAGGCATTTGTGCTAGTGTAAGCAATTCATGTTTTCAAGGGTGTACGTGTGCTCAGACTTGTGTGACCACTGAGGAGGAACTTGCACTGATCAGGTTAACACCATCTCGAGTCACAGCATCCTCTCCGTTTTCCAGTCATCAGGCTGAATTAGACAAGTTCTTGTCCCGTTTTCAGAAGCTAGCACATACACATTTTTTAGGCAAGACCGAGACTTTTTTGTGAAAATGATGGGTTTATGTGTTTTGGTTCAAAGGGGAATGGTTGCAGCTGATGCTCAGATGTTGTCTCCCCAGAGAGAAAGCAGCTAGGGAAGGGAAAGCTGGTGGAGAAAGAAGCCAGGCAACTCCTGAGGCTGGGAGTCAGAGGGTGGGCAGGCTATGAAGGCTTGGGCTGGGGCTGGGAGGCTAGAAATTTCAGCCATAAAGCAGGTTAGAAGCAAAGTGTAGCTAAAATAAAATATGTAGCTTGTGGTGTGCTTATTCCGGTGCAGCTTAAGCTGGTAAAACATCTCTGCAAGTTAAGGCTGATTTAAGGCAGTCCTAAACCAGCCCTCTGACAAGATGATACTGCCCTCACCGAATAGGTCATGGCTGGATGCTCGAGGATGTTTAAATATCTAGTTCTCACTGATATTTATCGCCAAAGCACTTAGTCTTAAACTATTAATTATAAATCTGTGTGTAGACGGAGCCTGGAATGGAGGCATATGGATTCCTTTGTGGATAGAAAATACCTGACTCTTTCAGGGCAGTGTTTCTTTCTGTTTTGCATTACTGCATCTCTTCCAGGGATCCCTTTAAGTCAGAGCAGTATCTTCGTGGGCAATAGCCCTGCGTGGATATTTTTTGCATCAATACAGGTAGTCTCTTTTTAAACCCCTGTGAACTAGTCGTGCTCTTGGCATCCTGTGTTCGAGGAATTACTCCCACAGTTTAGCAGTGGATTGTACAGAGAAGTTGTTGCTTTTGCTTTGAAAGCGCTTAGTGGCTTGAGTTTCTGTCTTATCAGGCAATTGGGGAAGGCTGATAAGAGTACCAGCTTCAGTGGAAAGGGGTGGTGGGGAAGGTAGGGAGTGTGCAGGAGGGTTTAGCTGAGGTTTCGTGAAAAGGCGATTGTGTTTGAGCCCATATTGTGCCAGGCTGTCACTGAATCAGGGTTTTATGTTTGTGTGATGGGCTAAATAGAAAAGCATCAGACAATGAGGATTTAAGCAAATGAAGTAAGATGAGCTAAAAAAAGCTCTGGGTTTGCTGTGCTGTGGCTTCCTGTCTTCGGGTATCTCTCAGTCAATATTTGCATTAATCTAAGTGCTGCAATGCAAAATACAGCTGAGATTGCCAGCTCTGAAACGGCAAAAATCCTCCTTTTACTTTCCTTGGGAGAGGAACTGGAGACCACGCATTATGATTTGGAGATAAGCCACACCCTTCAGTCTTGTTCTTCCTAAATACCTGCCACATCTGTCATTACTCTGTTTTGTTGGTGGTTTTTTTTAATCAAATGTTGCTATTTTTTGTTTTAAGTAGTTGACTTACTGGCACATTCAATGGCTCTGTGTGTGTCTGTGAAAAAACCCATCACTGCAGCAAAGCCTAAGTCACAGATTCACAGAGTGTTAGGGATTGGAAGGCACCTTGAAAGATCATTTAGTTCAATCCCCCCTTGCTGGAGCAGGATCACCCAGACCAAGTCCCACAGGAACTCGTCCAGGCGAGTTTTAAACATCTCCAGAGAAGGAGACTCCACAACTCCCCTGGGCAGCCTGGACCAGGCTCTGCCACCCTCACTGTAAAGAAGTTCCTCCTAATATTCAAGTGGAACCTCCTGTATTCTAGTTTACACAGGTCATTAAGTCCTCCTCGGGAAGAGCAAACCAGGTGTTGTCTGACAGTGGCACAATCAAAAAGTCACTTGTTCAGTCTGTGAGTCAGCAGAGGGCTCTGTAAGGACCGTGCATTCAGGTGGGACACTCAGCCTCTGAAGTGGAGCCTGGGTCTCTCACGTTGCTTCTCCTGTGGTGTGAAGCCCGTGGCTGGCATTCAATACGGAAGAGAGCAAAGTGGCTGCAGTTCTGAAATGGTCTATTCATTATATTTCAGTAAGGCAGTGTCTGCCGTCGATAGAGACCTTCGTGTGCTTTGCCCAGAAGTGTTTTATTTTCATAGAATTACAGGATTGTTTAGGTTGGAAGAGCCCTTTAAGATCATGTAGTCCAACTGTTAACCCAGCACAGCCAAGTCACGACTAAACCATGTCCCTCAGCACCACATTTACACAGCTTTTAAACATCTCCATTGATGGGGATGCCACCACTTCTCTGAGCAGCCTGTTCCAGGACTTTGCAATCCTTTTGGTGAAGGAATTTTTCCTAACATCCAACTTAAACCTCCCCTGGCACAATTTGAGGCCATTTCTTCTTGTCCTGTTGCTTGTTACTTGGGAGAACAGACTGACCCCAACCTCACTGCAACCTCCTTTCAGGTAGTTCCAGAGAGTGAGAAGGTCTCTCCTGAGCCTTTATTTTTCTCCAGACTAAACAACCCCAGTTCCCTCAATTGCTCCTCATGAGACTTGTTCTCTAGATCCTTCACCAGCTTTGTCGCTCTTCTTGGAACGTGCTCCAGCCCTTCCATGTCCTTCTTGGAGTGAGGGACATGAAACTGAACACAGTATTTGAGATGATACCTGAAGAGTTGCTTCAAGGTTTTGCACCCTTTTCTTCCCTGTTCCATGCTGCAGCTGGAGCCTGCGCTGAGCACCAGAATGTGCTGATGGATTCCTCATTGCACAAGGGCAGGCCTATAGCTTGCATCTAAAAAAGAGTGTATAAGCTGTCAGTTGTTTGCAGTCACCTTAGGAAAAAAAAAACAACCCCGCCGTAAAACCCTCTCTACAGCATCAAATTCGGATGACTCATCTCTGTTCACAAGACCTCTTCAGACGTGTGCCATCAAAGACGGAAGGCTGTAGCCAGCTTTGGTAGCACATCACCTTGCCTCAGGAACGCTGAATAATGCAGGGGCCGCGTACTGTAACCCAGCTAAACATTTCTCCCTCCTCACTGCAGAGAGATGACCTTTAAAGGTTCCTTTCAGCTCTAAACGTAATATGATTCTGTGATTTCGAGGAAGGCAGAAGAACCAAAAGCAGCTGTGGATGAGCTTTGCTGTGGCAGGTAGACAAATGTGCTGGTTGTCTAGCTGCAGAGAAATGAGATTCAGGGAGGAAGAGTAGCTGCTGAGCTCCTGTCCATTGGGAAGATGTCAAATTCTGCAGCTGTGGCGTGGAGGAGTCTGAGGAAGCCCCTGCTGAGATAACTGAGGTGGAACTCATCTCTTGGAGTTACGCTTAAGAGCTGTCCGCAGACTCAGGCAGTCAGTGAACTGTTGCGTGCCCAAATGCACAGCATGCTGAAGGTACAAAAAAGTGATCATTAAAAAAACCAACAACAATCACCACCAAAACAAAACCCAAACCGTAACAGATTGGGTAAATGTGCCCAGAATTGCTAAACTGAGCCCAAAGCTTCCAGTCGATTTTCAATGTGCTACTTCTGCAGCAACTCCTTTTTTTTTTCCCCCTCCTTATATTCCATCTTTCTTGGCCTCTGCACCTCACTCCTGAGCAAAGCCTCCTGCTCGTGATGAAATGCTGCTGCTCTCCCCGACTCTATCCCTTTTGCTCCTCTGGGAGAGATTAGGAGGTTAATTTATGTGAGTCCTTTGCAGTTCCCGAGATATAAAATGTCCTGGAATTTACAGTATCACAATCCTTTATTTATCTTTCCATAATTTTAAAAAATACGCTTGACCTGTTTCTGATGGAGTTTATATCCGGAGTTGGGGTTGACCTGACTGTTGCTTTAGTGGTACGTGTCTTTCTGGTGCTGTCTTTAAAGGGGCTGTGCGTGTATGTGTTTGTGCTCACAGCGCAGATCCGTCAGGAGAGAAACTATTGCCCGGTTACTCCGAAAACGAGTGTTTCATGTGCTGGTTTTCTTTTCGTTGCTCTTGAATTTTGAATGAGTGGTTCGTGGGGATTCAAATCATAGCTGAGCTTCCTTAAAGGATATAAAGGAGTCCCCAAAGCAGCTCTTTGCAGGGCTCCTCACACGCATCTGGCTGTGGAGCAGTGTCATAAGAAGTGTCCTTTGAGTCACGGGTGGTAGCCCACGCCACCTGACGTGACACAGAGCTTTCCAGAGCCCCCAGAGTCCCTCCTTACCCTTCTGTCGTAGCCATCTTCAGGAGATACGTGCTTCTCCTTGAATACTGGAAGTTAGGAAAGCAATAAATATCAAACTCCAAGTGCAGCACAGCCAACAGCAGAGCAGGCTTTTGCACAACTGGTTTTGCTCTGTTTCAGTTAAAAAAGTGACGGTAACATTACCCTTTTATGTCCTTCTGGGGTTAAGTATATGGGAAGGGGTCTGTGTTAATTGCTGCGTTGAATTTTGAGCTTCCCAGCAGCTGATACTCTTCCCAGGTCCTTTACTGGGTAGGTGGCACAACTGCACCTGGCTTATGCGCGTGTTTTGTTTTTTTTAACAATGTTGAGATGCTCCCATGAGCATCTCTGAGGCAGAGAAGTGGGGTAGCAGAAAGGGAAGGAAGACAAAGGGTGTCTCGTCTGGGGAGGACAGGATCAAATGTGGGGACTGTGAAGGGGGCTGATGCGGAGCTTCCAGGAAAAGCTGAAAGTATGTGGAGGAGATTATTTGTAGCATAGAGGCTGCTCTGTTCACATGGGACCAAAACTAAATTGATATAAATTGTCACATCTACACTGACTTTGGTGACTTGGACCAGCTGGTGATACAGCCCAGCATGTGCTCAAGTTCAAAGCCCTTGCTGTTTCACATTTCATTTCCTTTGATTCCAAGTAACCCCTGAGCATCAAGCCACTTGTAGTTTGTCTGGCAGTAANTGATCATTAAAAAAACCGACAACAATCACCACCAAAACAAAACCCAAACCGTAACAGATTGGGTAAATGTGCCCAGAATTGCTAAACTGAGCCCAAAGCTTCCAGTCGATTTTCAATGTGCTACTTCTGCAGCAACTCCTTTTTTTTTTCCCCCTCCTTATATTCCATCTTTCTTGGCCTCTGCACCTCACTCCTGAGCAAAGCCTCCTGCTCGTGATGAAATGCTGCTGCTCTCCCCGACTCTATCCCTTTTGCTCCTCTGGGAGAGATTAGGAGGTTAATTTATGTGAGTCCTTTGCAGTTCCCGAGATATAAAATGTCCTGGAATTTACAGTATCACAATCCTTTATTTATCTTTCCATAATTTTAAAAAATACGCTTGACCTGTTTCTGATGGAGTTTATATCCGGAGTTGGGGTTGACCTGACTGTTGCTTTAGTGGTACGTGTCTTTCTGGTGCTGTCTTTAAAGGGGCTGTGCGTGTATGTGTTTGTGCTCACAGCGCAGATCCGTCAGGAGAGAAACTATTGCCCGGTTACTCCGAAAACGAGTGTTTCATGTGCTGGTTTTCTTTTCGTTGCTCTTGAATTTTGAATGAGTGGTTCGTGGGGATTCAAATCATAGCTGAGCTTCCTTAAAGGATATAAAGGAGTCCCCAAAGCAGCTCTTTGCAGGGCTCCTCACACGCATCTGGCTGTGGAGCAGTGTCATAAGAAGTGTCCTTTGAGTCACGGGTGGTAGCCCACGCCACCTGACGTGACACAGAGCTTTCCAGAGCCCCCAGAGTCCCTCCTTACCCTTCTGTCGTAGCCATCTTCAGGAGATACGTGCTTCTCCTTGAATACTGGAAGTTAGGAAAGCAATAAATATCAAACTCCAAGTGCAGCACAGCCAACAGCAGAGCAGGCTTTTGCACAACTGGTTTTGCTCTGTTTCAGTTAAAAAAGTGACGGTAACATTACCCTTTTATGTCCTTCTGGGGTTAAGTATATGGGAAGGGGTCTGTGTTAATTGCTGCGTTGAATTTTGAGCTTCCCAGCAGCTGATACTCTTCCCAGGTCCTTTACTGGGTAGGTGGCACAACTGCACCTGGCTTATGCGCGTGTTTTGTTTTTTTTAACAATGTTGAGATGCTCCCATGAGCATCTCTGAGGCAGAGAAGTGGGGTAGCAGAAAGGGAAGGAAGACAAAGGGTGTCTCGTCTGGGGAGGACAGGATCAAATGTGGGGACTGTGAAGGGGGCTGATGCGGAGCTTCCAGGAAAAGCTGAAAGTATGTGGAGGAGATTATTTGTAGCATAGAGGCTGCTCTGTTCACATGGGACCAAAACTAAATTGATATAAATTGTCACATCTACACTGACTTTGGTGACTTGGACCAGCTGGTGATACAGCCCAGCATGTGCTCAAGTTCAAAGCCCTTGCTGTTTCACATTTCATTTCCTTTGATTCCAAGTAACCCCTGAGCATCAAGCCACTTGTAGTTTGTCTGGCAGTAATACAGTGTTAGTTTTTGAAGCAAATAGGTTCTGGGAAGGTGTGAACCTTGTCCCTCACTGCTTGTGCGTGTACCCATGGGTGGCAGTTGAACTGAGCAAGTGTGCCGGCGAGACTGATTTAGCTCTGGTTTTGCAGGGTGAGCTTTTCCTTCACTACAAGGGAAAAGACACCTCCGTCTCTGTAGCTGATCTGCACCTTGACTGATTTTGCTGCTCTTGTTGCCACAAAATCTTTTTTTCACTTAAATTCGTTACCAGTAAGCAAGGTTCAGCTCTTCTATCACCAGAAACAAAGCTGCCTTTCCCAAGGAGACAAGCCTTTGACTCACACCTGCACCCATTGGTGGCGTAACCTTCTAATATGGTCTTAGTAACCTTCTGAGTCTTAGCATCCATTCTGATCCTCTTATGTGTATTATTCCCGATGCCTTTATTCCCGTTTTTCCCCTTTTCTGTCTCAGCTGGGTTCTGTTAGTGCATCTTTAGTTAGAAAAGCTTCACTGGCCACGAGAATTCACACAGAGCGAGAGATCTTGAAATCTCCATCACGGGCTGTGTCTTGCTCTGAGACCTGCTGTTTTCCTGGTCGAGCACACGTGAAGGCTGAGATCTGAGGTGCCAGGTCAGGCAGTGTCATGAGCTGCAGGAGATAACACCAAGAAGATACTTTATCTAGAAAGAGTGGGGTGCAAGGAGAGGACAGTGGGGTTGTGGGGGGAAGGCGATGCTGAGAGGTCCTGTTCATGTGTGCTCTGCCTTGGCTGGAGGGTTCTCCCATGACCCTAGCTCAATAACACGTGATGTGATCTGTTTAGGCGTGTGCGCACCGCTGGAAAAACATCTACTACGAGACAGAGTACATCCTGCCCCATGGTTTCTGCAACATCATTCCCCCCAACTTGCAGCCCAACGGGAGGAAGCTCTTGCCCTGCTACGAAGGTAAGGAGCGTGGGCTCCGTGAGCTGGGAGGGTGGCACAATGACCGAACGGGTCCTGTGAGTTACTGTGCACGGTCACACCTCACTGGAGGAATGATACGGTTCTGAACTGTGTTTTCACTCTAGCATGGACAGCAGTTGCCTCTTCCCTTATGTGAATAATCTATAGGTACTCTTCTGAGCTTGGCCTCTCATGCTTTGCTGTGGTACACAGGAAAAATCCTGAATTACCTTGCGATCGGGAACCAATTTGCCCATCTTACAGAAACGCTTTCATTTTTGTATTGTGATTTATCAGAGGACTGGCAGGGGTACGAAGGGCTGCTCAACACCTTGCTCGCTTTGGGGAACTTCAGCAGCTTATGTTAAATTGCTGTTGTGTTTTGGGTGCTGAAAGGTATCTTGGTCCCCGTTTGGATCCTCAGAAGGTTTGACTTTGGGGTGCATGGAGAGAGAGGGCTCCAGCTCTGAGCAGTGGGTGGCTGTGCCTGCTGGTTCTGCTCCAAATCCCAAGTGCCAACGTTTTAATTTTCCAACTCTTTGGTGCATGTGAGACTCTCGTATCGTGTTTCCTTTCCTAAAGACTTCAGAAGACAGTGCCTCCTCGGCCAAGAGCAATTAACTAAACCAGAGGCATGAGCGTGTGGTTAGGAAGAATATAGTATATCTCCTAAGATTTCTTGGCCTTCAGAGAAGTATTTTGGGGAAACCACCTTCTTGGCTTCTCCTGTCTGTCCTGGGCATCGTCCTTCCTCCATTGCCTGTTGGAGACTGAGGAAGTGTGGGAGTTCAGAGGTCAACACACAGCAGGGTTTGTTGTGGTCAAGGCTTCTGACTTTATTTATTTGCTTTTATTCTTTTCTCCTCCCCGTCCAAAGCTATCAGCAGTCAGCAGCAGGATTGCTGTTGACATAAATAAGTGGGAGAAGGAGAAGGCAGTGGATGTGCTGGCATGTTTCTCCACTGCTGGCGAGCGGCCGTGTCCCACCAGAGCGGCCAGTGAACCCAGCTCCGACAGAACTGGGTCTGCTCCACATCCACTCTTTCTTCTGAGGCAGCTCCTCACCCCTCTGGGCTTAGCTCAGAGAGCTGCTACTGCAAACCCGTGCACCTTCTGGAGATGGCACGCAGTCATGCATCGAGCATTTCCCAGACCCAAAATTGATCATTATTTGAAATGTGAGGGGTTTGGGGTCTCTTGACCCAGCCACGCCAGCTGCTCTGCAGCAGAATGCAAATGAAACATGTAATCCTTCCTGTCAGGAGCACTGTCCTACTGTATTTGTGTTTTGCTGGGGTTTTTTCCCCTTGTTCCTGTCAGCAAAATCAGGATAAGGTCTCACACTGAGGTAATACACTGCAAATCATCTGATATTAACTTCATGGTCAATGTGCATATGTGGGGACACTGCTGGGGCTCCCTTGGAGCCTGTGTCACTGCTCCTATGCTGCCTTAAAAGCGTCTTGCCTGAAGCCATGGTGTGTGGAGGGGGTTGTTGGTGGTGGTTTCTGGAAGAGATGAACCACTTGTGTTTTTCTGTGCGTCATGTCTTCGGAGTAAAAGTGCTGCTAATCTGACAGGATATTTGCCAGGAATTGCTAGAAAATAGAAATGTGTGGGCCTAGTACACGCGGAGCAGCCAGTGGAAAGTTGGCAGGGCTGGTGCAGTACGATATTGGCTTAATTTCACTCCATGCTAGAGTGAAAATTGGAGGTTTGGGACTGATTTTTCTCCCCACACATCAGACATGAGGTCACAACGTATCACGAGGGGTGGCTGCATTTGTTTACTGCTGCAATCTTTTAGCTTTCAGTAAAATGAGATAGCGGTGGTATGTCACACAGAGGGGTTTGTTGTTTGGGATTTGCTGTGCAATAAGGTTGTAGTCATCCTTGTAATGTTTTCCCTTCACTTTCTGGAAACAGCAGAAGAAATTTTCCTCTGTTGACAATGAAGAACAGCCCAAAGAGGAGAAGTGGCAAGTCTGATAGGGGTAAAGAATGTGGTGTGTAATGCAGCTGAGGTGCTGCTACACCAAGAGCATCTGTGGCCATCACCAGGAGCCTGCAAACCCTGCACCAGGGAGAACATCTCAGCCTTCTCCAGGACTTGCCATGAGTGAGTGGGCTCAGGCAGTTGTGTGCTCGTTTCCAGAAGCCCCACCATTAGGACAGCTAAGGTGATAAGCCCCGTGAGAGGCTGGTGCAGCCACATGGTTCACAACCAGAGCTGGCTCTCGTCTAACTGGCAAAGGAATGCAGGCTAGTTGAGCGCACATCGATCTTCATCCATTTGTGTGTCTGTGTGTGTGCACCTTGAGACGGATTATTCGCTTGTATAACAACCGTCTTGTGCCAGAAAGGAGACAAGTCTGACCTTGGGACAGACGTACTTAATGCATATGGTATGTTCTCTCTCCACGTAAAGCAGGCTTAATAATTAAAGACAAAGGAGGAAATGGAAATTTCCTGACTTTGTGGCAGTGGTACAACAACACAGTAGTCTCAATCCATCTCATTTTTGTCCGGCTTCCCTGAAAGGGCTGACAGAAGTCTGGAAGCGATTGAGAGCTAATGAGAACAGCAGCAAGCCGTATAGTTAAACGCGATCTGTCTGAGTAGGAACTAATCTGGTTTATATGAGCTGGATATCCTTTCTTGTATAGCTGGTGTGTGGAGCCACAGTCTTCCAGGCAGTGCTTTCACTTGGTTATTTTTCCCGTAGTTCTAATGGCCTTCCAAAAAAAAAAAAAAAAGAAACTGGCTTTTCATTCTCCCGATGCATTTAGTTAGCAAAGAAGAAGGGTGGCCATGTCTGCTGTGAGAAGCCCGGCTTATGGGGAAAGCAGGGATGGTTTCCTTCTGCTCTGTGGTAGGAATTGGTGGTTGAGGTGGGGAAGCCTGATGGACCCTTTGGTTAGTAAGTAAGGGGAACAGCACATACTCACATGCCTTGCCTACAAAGGGATAAGCAAGTTTTCCCACAGGGTCCAGACCACATTTGGTTTTCTGGGAGCCATCAAAGCATCCCTGCTTCGTGGTGTAAAGCCAATACCACAGTGGTAGGTCAGAAAGATTACTACTGGTTCTTCCTAGCGCAGTGAAATGCTATAAGATAGGAAGAAAGAGGCTTCCAGCACAAATAATAGTTTTCTGTAGCTGTCCACTTTGCTTCCATCTGTGAAGAGGGTAGATAGATGATTTTACTGCACTCTGGAGCTTATGCTCAGACAAAAAGTTGAGGAGCATTTGCCTTCAGAATTGTCCCATATCACAGCTGATCCTTTTTGTTTCTGTATTGTTTTATCCAATTCCTTCTTCCTCAGCCTTACTTCTCTTATAACCTAAGATCGTTGTGGCTCCCCATGTGCACTTCCATCTTCTTCTCTTTTTCTTTTTTTTTCTTGCTTTATTTATTTTTTTCGCGGCACATCTTCAAAGTTACAGAAGCAGCCACCTCTTTCAGATTCAGACTCATCTTACTGCTTTGCTATCAGCTGTTACCGCAGGAATTAGTTTAGCGGCTTGAGGTCTGTGTAATTAGGGGTGCGCGGCAGCCTGCGGGCAGATGAGAAAGAACAATAACGAAGTGTAAAAACAAAGGATCTGTTCATGACAGCAGTTGTTGCCCGGAGCTACGCGGAAGCTACTGAATCCACTGCGCGCAATATCTAAACCTCATGCAAACGTTGCTGTTCAGGTGTGCAAAGGCT
Source organism: Todus mexicanus (assembly GCA_013389965.1). Classification (NCBI taxonomy): domain Eukaryota; kingdom Metazoa; phylum Chordata; class Aves; order Coraciiformes; family Todidae; genus Todus; species Todus mexicanus. The sequence goes on from WEIS01094727.1 coordinate 44,368, forward strand.
GTGAGTTGACATAGTAACGGCACAGTTTCATGCAGGTTGAGTGTTTGACTGGATGGATGGATGGATGGATGGATGGATGGATGGCAGTGTTGTATGAGTGACAGGTGTCATTACTGCACACTGAAGTGGAAGAGAGATAGAAGCCGTCTTGGTTTTCGTGCCTTTCGGGGTCATCTGCTGCTCTGGAGAAGCGGATCAGCTCTAGGGAGAAGGCAGAAATCTGTGAAGCTGGGGTGTGACCATCCAGGGTTGGAGATCTGTGCTAGGCTGTGAGCATGGGTGGAAAGGAGCTCCACATGGATGTGGAGAAGGGGGATACATTGCTGCAAATGGGAGTTAGGTGGGCTGTCAAGGAGGGCTGATTTTGTTCTGAAAGGGTTATGCTGGAATCCAGGAGCCCAGTGTTGCACTGGGCTGGGCTGCAGGCTCCCTGGGGAGGACTGCGTCTGTCTGGATGCCCCCGAAACACGGTGCTGATTTCTGCTCCCTGTCAGTGGAGCTTTAAATGATCAAGTAGCCTCAATGTCTGGGGTGTGCAGGCCTCTCTGCTTCCATTTCCTCTTACAGGCGAATTTGGGGGACAGCTCGTGTGAGCTGAACCCCTCACACCCTGCAGGGATGTCTGGATGGGGCATCTCGAGCGGCCGGAGATACGTGGGGCGATGGTCTGGAGATGTTGAGCCCTGTGGCTGGGGAAGCAGCCATCATGCCTGAGGCTTTTGTTGCTGAATTGTGAAACGAGTTCTGGAAAGCCTTTTTGTAAAAGAAGAGGGGGAGAAATTTGAAAAATCCAAATTAAGAAACAAGGTTTATTTACCTCCCGTCCCCCACTGAGGCGTTCCTCCCAGTTATGTCCTTACTCGCCCGGCACAAGTTAAATATCCTATGGCAATTTTCCTCTTTTTATTTTAAAGCAAGTTGAACCGTGTGTTTTTTGAAGGAGACGCTTAAAGAACCCCCCCAGCCAAACCTAACACAATTTTATAGGGAAATAGGACATTTTAAATCCATCAAGTTGTCAGTGGAGCCTACGTGCAGTGGTTGGTTGTGGGTCTGCCGCAGGGAGACACAGAGGCTTGTCCTCAAAAGAAAGGATTGCATAAGAAGTTTTCTCTTCCAGTTCCAGATGAGGGACCCATTTGGTCTTTAAGAAGCCAAGTCCTACGCTGGGTCATGAGTAAGATAGAGCAGGGACCGTGGCCTCCAGTGCCTGAAGGGATGGTGGGTGCTGTGGTGGCCATGACTGTGCAGCCCTGGCGTGGCTGTTCAGGCAGGGCATGGTGCTTGCTTGCACTGCCTGAGCATCAGCCTGAACTCCTCTAGCCCTCCGTCAAAAAAAACCAACCAAATAATCCTGTAAAGTGGGATTAAAGAGGGTGATCTCTAAGGCCTTGAGCTCTGGCATTACAAAAGTCTCCTGCCAAGTTTTGTAGGTAAGGCAGAAGGATGTTTCCAGACCTTCAAGACCACGGGGGCTAGAAGTGTTTTGTTCCAAATTACATAACTGGGAAGAGGCAAGATCTGTTTGCACTTCAGTTCATGGTGATAAAGGAAGTCCTTGACTGGAATTGAAAGCGTCTGAAAGGGATGGACGTGGAGCTTGCTGCATTTCATCCTGTGCAAGGGTGGGAATCCAGCCATAGTGAAGGCTCAGCCATTAGGACGTGCGCGGCATTATTTTTCAGGAAATACCAGAGGGAGAAACCTCATCTCCTCAGCTCTCCGAATTAAAAAAAATGTTCATATCAATAAACAAATATTTTTTTTTCCAGGCAAGGAGTGCCTGGCTCTGTGAGAGACTATATGTGGAGTGCTATTTTTTTGGTAGAGCCTCAGTGCTTTCTGAATAGCCGTGAGCAAATACAGGCTTCATTTCTCAGTGGAATTGTTGTCGTGCGTTCCCACTAGGAAACACAAGTGTACTTTTGGCCCTCTTGGTTTGTCGGGACACACATCTGCTTTGGCAGGACCCTGCCTTGGCCAAGGGTGTCAGGCATTTGGGTGGTAATTTTTGGATCAAGTCCCTGTTCTGCATGGTCTCTCCAATTAAACCTCTCCTTGTGCAACTGATGTGAACTCAGCAAATTCCTTAAAATCCGAGCATCTTTCTGATATTAGGAAGAGAGTATGTATAATATATAAAGGGGGAGTGATATGTATGTATGTATATATATATGTACATATCCATACAATATTTTGAAAAATCCTGTGAGAAGGCAGCAGTTTATAATTAATTCCTTTTAATCTTCAGGAAGATAAATCGCAGCTCAGAAGGAACCTGCTTGTTTTCAAAGATGCAATTTGCTCATTAATTTCATTATTTTTTTTATCATTTAGCAATAAGCTAATGGTGCTTACTTAAAAAAAATAGCATAAAAAATAATTCACGGTTACAAGGCTATATGGTGAATGTTTTTGGAGCCTGAATTACTGTAATACATGGGAAGTGGCAGTATGCTGTAGCTGGCCACTCATTAGTATGATAAATATTTGAAAAAAGATACTCTGGAAAAAACCTGTGAAGATTCTAGTCCAGCTCTAAGTTTCAGATGGTCCTAAACTGAAAATATTTGAATTAAGACAGAGTGGAAAATTACTTTTTTTTTTTTTTTCCTTTTTTCTACCCATTTCCCCAGCCAAACTTAATGTATTTCTAAAAATAGTTTTCCTCTTCTGCAAAAAAGATAAAGTAAAAACTCCTCAGGTTTGATAGAGGAGACTGTTGCTACATAAAATACAGAAACAAAAACTGTAGTGATGCTGGTTGGTTCCCCTGTGAACTGGGAGCTTTGGGTAGGTGGCCATGAAGAGCAGCAGACCTGAGAATCCCTCAAATGAGACTGATCACTTAGAAATGCAGCACTCTCTCCTTACTCAACACCTCCCTCCTGGGTCGGGTGTCCTGAAGCATCCCTCCACCAGAAATGTTTTTAGGTGCTTTGGTGACTGTTATTGTAGGGGAAAATCACTTTATTCCTCTGAGGTAGAGATGGGGCTGAGGATTAAACCTCTTAGTGCAGGGCTGATGGCATGCTAGTGTGTGCATTACCTTTTGCTCCCCTCTTTCCAGCTGTGCTGATATGCTTGCCAGAGGTGGAACCTCTTCTGATACACCTTTACTATGGCAGTGATGCTGCAGTTACCATGTTAACTGTGCTAGTGCTAGTTTAGCGTCTCCCTGTGCAGTGCACCAGCTGTCCCCCCATTTCAGGTCCCTTACTTTACCCCCAGTGTGGGTGAGGATGCTGCTGTTGTGCACACTGGTGGCAGATCCCTTGATAAACCCCAGGAGCCTTGTGTGCTGCACTTGTAGCGACGCAGACTGCTCACGTGCCGTGCCAGGGGGCGACCATGGTTTGTTTTCTTCCCTTCTTTCATCCAGAGTACAAGAAGAAGTACGGGGAGGAGCACGGCTCGTGCCAGGCAGGAATCGCTGGCTTCTTCACCGAGGTGAGCAGGGGCCTACGCAAGGGATGGGGTTGATGAGTAGCTCTTCTGCCTTGTGTCCCAGGAGGGGAGCCCTAAGCTCAACTTGGAGCACTGAGCACGGTCCCTTCGCACCATTAAAGACCCTCCTGCCTTCTCCACCCTCCTGGGCACCTGCATCTTGCACAACGCCCGCCCAGTTGTTCATGCATGGACGTATGTGTCTCTCAAGGTCTGTGGACAAGGACGAATGAATTGACTCCAGGAAGCATCCTGGAGAGAATATTTTTGTTGTGTACACCCCAAAAGTCGCGTAGAGATATTTCTGTGTCTAGCGTTAACTTTTTACTTGGGTGCTGTAAAACAGTCCTCCCTGAACCGTGTTGTTTCTGTATGTGTACATGTGGGTATGTGTATTTATGTGAATACATATATATGCACATGTACATACATATACATGCATAAGATAAACACTTTTTGTTGAGCTCTGGTGTGGTTCCTTGTTGCAAAAAGATGGACAAAAAATACCATGATGAAATTCACGCTCCAGAGCTACCCTAAATACCAGACCACGTTCTTTTCTCTGCAGAAGTCTATCAGACGTATTTTAGTTACATCAAGGATGAATTTATTCCCTTATGTATGTATCGATGGGGTTTTGTAATGTTTTGTGGTCAGTTTTGTGTGTTTATTTGTCTTTTGTTTGATTTGCCATGGTTTTTTTTTTAAAGAAAAACAAAAGCTATTTCAGTGTTGGGCTCCTTGTTACTGTCATGTCGAGTATATACTGACTCCTAATTATATATGCACTGATCTACAGAATTTATTGCCCAGGCTGATAGAAGCAGAATAAAGACATCCTCTCTGAAAATGGCAGAAAGTGACTTCTGAGCAAACTGGGATGGCAGGCGACATCGCCACAGTGGCACTGTCTGATAACTGGATGTTCAGCCAGCGGCAGCTGTTTCCTGGCTTCCCTGTTCTCTCCAGCCTGTTTCGGTTCCCATGCTTTAAATCCTCCTTTGCTACCCTAGTTCAAAAGATATCTTTGAACTTTCATTGCTTCAGCCCGATGGCAGCTTGCTGAGCAGGAAACGCAGATAAATGGCTCTTTGGGTCAAACGGGCAAGCCCCTACCGTATATTCAGCACTGCTGATGGTAGTCGTTCCTGCCGGTAAATGATCCCTTGACCTCAAGGGCATGGCCCCTCCCAAGGAAAAAAGCTGTTGCCAAGTATGTCCTGCTCTTTGGTTGGGTTTGAGGTCCTGTCTCGATAGTCTTGTTAGGAAAATCTCTTGTTTAACGTCTCACTCCAACTAAAACTGGTTGCCCGAAGGGATCCTGAGTGTGGGAGCATTTTCCCACAAGGATAGAGTTCACCCATGGTCTTGTATTAAACAGAGATGTGAGGCAAGACAGCTCTCCTCGTGTGTCCTCCAGGAATGGAGAGCTTACCTAGACTTAATGCTCTTCAGGCTTAGTTTGGTTGCTTGTTGGAGATATTTAAAATGGTATCCAGCAGTAAGGTTTCCCTGCAAGGATGCTGGATATTTTGGGGCAACGGTTTCTCAATCCTTGCATGCAGATGTCTGTGGGATTTTGATTCAAAAGCATCGTCCACGAGCATCTACCTTTGGATGCTGGATCAAACTTTGCCTGGCTTCTGGTCTTTTAAAATCCTTAATTGTGTTGGGTGTCTATAATGAAATGTAATGGTCTCTAAAAGGGCAGAGTGTATCTGAGGACAGAGCAAAGCAAAGTATTCCAACCATGACATAACACACACCCTGCTTCAATCACTTGGTGAAGTTCTAGAGGGCAGTTGGGAAAGGCAGCAGGTGGAGAGAGATTTTTTTGGAGGACTGTGTTAGCAGGGATAAGGTTGATGATTAGTAAGGCTGAGGAAGGTCTTCTGTTGAAGCAGCAAAACAGCTGAGCAGAAGTGGGCCATAAAAGGGGAGAACGTGTGTCTCTAGGCTTTGTGCAGTGCCCTCTGTGTGTGGGAAGAAGGATGCTCTCTAGATGTACTTAGAACAGGTGTTTTAAGTTATTATCCTGTCCCTTTTCCATTACTGTGTAAATCATGTGTGGTTTTTGTCCAGTTCTGATCGTTATTTATGTTTTTCCCCATCCTTTCCCCGACACCCTTTTGTTTTTCCTGTTGTAGGAGCTGGTCATCATGGGCGCTCCGGGATCTTATTATTGGACAGGGACTGTCAAAGTTCTGAATCTCACTGACAACACGTATTACAAGCTGAATGATGATGCTGTGATAGCCAGGCGGTACACGTACCTTGGTAAGCAACTCTCTGGTACTCCCTGACAGAATGGATCAGTCCAACAACATATTTCAAGGCTTTGGTGCTATAAAGTTGATACTGATAGTTTTTAGTGGTGTATTTTCATGAGAAGTGTGAAAGGAAGAACCTCTAAATTAAAGGGTTGCCTGCCCGGAAAGAAATTTAAGCGAAGAAACAACCAGAATATTCAATTTTTCTTTGCTTGTTTTAAAAAAACTTGCCATATTTTTTTTTGCTAATAAAGAAAACATATTTTGACCGAAAAGCAGGCTGGATGGTAGTGGGCCTCCTATGTTCCTACTTTTGCCCTTATTTTTCCTTGGTTAGGCTATGTGTCTGCTTACACCTATCTTTAAAACAGATAAAACATGTGATTATAGAATGTATATTACAGATACAAATTTATTTCAACAAATAGCACCATGGAAGTGAGTCATTGGCAACAGAGGGAGGTTGTGATTTGCTATAGGTTTGAGTGAATCCTTAATTGGTTTTACTGGCTCTAAAACAACCTTGTGTCCCCAAAACACTTAATTCCAAGGCTTCCACCTAATCCCCAGTGCCTAAGACTGTTGAGTCCTCAAAGACATTTCAAAGAACCAGTAGTTTGAATTTGTTTAAGACTTGCGCTGACCTCTTTTTTTTTTTTTTTTCCCCCTTAACCTTTAGTCTTTTACAAAATACCACTTGGAAGACGCTGCTTGGTGATAGCTAAATGAGGAGTCTATATATACATATGTAAGGACATAAATAGGTTTTACCACTGATAGACCTGAATTATAGTGTTTACCACGTAGACAAGAGCCTTGTGATTTACAGCAGAAGAGCGAGGCAAATACGAGACGGCCTTAGAAGGAAAGCACTCTACTCTTCTGTGGTTATTATATATCATTTTAATATATCAAATAAGACTGAATCTTTGATCTCCTTGTTTCAAATACCCTCCTCTTTTCTTTGATCAGTCCTCCCATTTTTCTTCTTGCCTAAACAAAAATCATTTAAAGCCATTAACTTCTCTGACCTCTTTGCCTACTGTCCTCCGCTCTCCCCCTCAGCCCTGAGCAAAAAGGCACATATTTTTCCAAGCCTTTCTGGGTGTTGAGTTTAGCCAAAGGAGGACCCTTCTGCCTGGTGGATGTGGGACTATTGCTGTTTGATGTGGTGGTTTCTCTGCATTGATGTGGTCGCTTTGCTCTGCCTGTGCCTGTTTGTTTTACCCCTTCTGCTGCTGGACTCGTAGTTTCCAAACCTCTCGCCTTACCTTCTTCGTGTGTCCCTTGCCCAGCTCCACAAACCCTTGTGGAGACCTATGCAGCTTTTGGAAGGGTATTTAGAGGGTGGACTGTCACTTCCCACCACCGTGAGCTTTGGAGTGGAATATTGGCTCATCCTGAGCAGAACATTTCTTGAACGTTAACAATGTGAAGCCCAGGAGGACCGGTGAAACCCGGCGAGCATGATCGAGCTAGCTGACCTGTTTCTTAGGATCTTCCTGTTCATGATTATTTATTTATTTATTTATTTATTTCCTCTCTCCTCTAGGACCCCACCCCGTCTCCCGCTCAGGATACGCGGTGACAGCAGGTCATTTCTCTCAACCAACTACCACGGATGTTGTAGGAGGAGCTCCCCAGGACGGAGGCATCGGAAAGGTGCGGCTCTTTATCAAACAATAATGTGGTCAGATGGAAAGGGGCAAAAAAACCTAATACTGATGCAATTCCCGTGTGGCTCAGAAGCCAAGAGATTTTTGCCTACAGGGTAGTTTTGGAGCACTGAGCAGGGGAGAGGTGAGGTAGTTTGATGAAGTCATCAAATCCTCTCGACCTGTCCCTCCTGGTGCCTCACATCCCTCACCTCTCTCTTTCCTCCCTTTCCCACCCAGTCCTTACAATAGTTATTTTTAACGAGACACAGGCAACATTTCTTTCACGCTTTTGCTTAGGATTTGTAACGTATAGATATCGCTTAAACCTTGCCTGGAAATGAAAAAACCTTGGAGAAGAGAGTTTGTCTTCTGCTTGTTTCCTTCATACGTTTGACTGTTTCAGTATTTACTTCAGGCTAGAATCTCTTAATAGCGTGAAAAAACCATTTGAAGTCCCTCTTTAAACTTCATAATATGTTGATGTTTAGTGGATTAGAATCTGGGTTTCTGCCAGCTGTACTTAGAAATCTTGGTGATAGTCTCTTGAAAAGGAAAAATAATGATTTTTCCTGTAGGCGTACATATGTTTAATGTCCCAAAGATGTAAGCAAGGGGATGGCTAGGTGGAAATGGCTGGTGAGCTAGCTGTGCCTGGTATTCCTGTGCTGAGTATCTGGTTGCTACTGGGTGTCACGGTTTGGGGTCAGGGCACCCCCAAATCTGCAACAGAACGCTCTCTCCCCCTCCCCACCCAAAAAGGGAAGAAAGGAAATAAAGGAGAGAGACTTATCGATTAGGAAAGGAAACTAGAACAGCTTGACTAAAAAATGAAATAATAATAAATATATTATATATATATAATAAAATAAAGTAAATATACACAAATATGTTCAAAACCAGTATCAAACTCACNTCTGGGGGAGCTGTCTGAGGGTGAACATTGTGACCCTTAGGCACTTCTGAACCAAAGTGGAGAAGTGGGAGTGGGGAGAGGAAGGGGAGGGATGTAAAGTATCTCCATTTGTCTCTATTTCTTGAAAATCCAATCCTTTCTGGACTTGCTACCATCATGTTCTTGAGCAGAGATGTCCTGCAGCCCCCTTCCATCTTCCTCCCTCTGGCTCTCTTGCTTTGCAGGGACATGAGTTGTAGTTAAGTCCTAATAATAAGGAGTGAGAGATTGCCACTGTCAAGGACACTATAACTTGGATTAGGCAGATTGTATTTGGTAGTAGCCATGTCTCAGAGGGTAGCAATGCAAGTGGGAAAAATGGAATAAAAATAGAGGATGACCTTGGTATGTACACATGATCTGGTGTGACTAGGACCTGTGGGTTATAGCAGCAGTCCAGTTGCTATTGAGAGGACATGGACATGGGAAAGACAGGTTCCTTATCCTAGGTGCTCGGTTACGGCTTCTCCAATGCACCTTCGTTCCAACCTATTTTCTGAGTGCAACAGATTTAATTTCTGTACAAGGAAGGGGGAAAAATTCTGCTAAGATGAAGTCCATGAGAAAACAACTGGCCCTGTGGCTTGAAGACCACTGCTTTGGTTGCGAAAACTGCTGTTGTTCTCCCTTGGCATGGGAGGTGGGTCGCAGGAAGGCATAGCAAGGGGCAGGAAGAAATGTTGAGTACAGGGCGTTATGCTGAGCAGTCCTGCTGTGCTTTCCACACTCTCTAATAAGCTAATCCTTTCCACTTCCCTCATAGAAAGCGATTAGCATTGTCACACCCTTTTCACTGAAAGTAAAGCCAAGATACTTAATGAGACTGAGTCATTTCTCCGAAGTCACCAAGAGTGTCATTAGTTAAGGCTGGGCTTGAAGCTGTGACACCTGGCAACGTGCTCTCGCTACTAAACATGCCACTGCAAAACCTCGTGAGTCTTTTGTATCTCGAGCAATTACCCACAGTAAGTCTGTGCTGTGTTCTCGGCTGAAAACAGCTTTGAACTCTGTCTTGCCACCTATTAATAACTCGCCACATATTCAACTATGTCAAGTGCATGGCTCTACCACGTGGCTTTGGAAGTAAGAGATCTTCTGTCCTGCAAACCGTGTGAGCACCTGCTAGGAGAGAGACTGGCAAACGCTGCAGGAATCTCAAAGGCTGACTTAGTCAGTTTTTCTGCCAAAGGGAGTCCCTTTCTACAAGCTATGCATTTTAAGGCTTAAACTTTGGTTCAGGATCCATTACTGAACTCATATCCATGCTTTTATCCCCAAGAATTCCTAGTTAAACAGCTTCTCCTGTGGGAACGAGCCGCGCATGGACTATATTTGAGTAGTTTTCTGATTTGCAGATTGTTTCAGGCAGAAACGGTGCCAATGCCTTGGGTGGTCCGACTGAGATTTCTGCTCTGACCTTTGCTAGAGCATCGTGAAGTTTGCAGCGCAGTACGTGCAGGCGTGTGTCCTTGAGAAGGGAAGGCTGGACGAGGGAAGAGGAGCAGCGTTGTTCCTGCTCAGCCTTTTGCCCCATTCATTTCCAGGCAGTCTCCAGATGTCACTTGTTTGAGAGTTGGAAAGGTTTTTTTAGGTGCTTTTTGAATACTCCCATGTGCACATACACACATACGCACAAAAAAAGTAGGTGATAAGATAATGTTCAAACGTTTCTCATGATAAAAGGCCTGTGGTTCATCAGGAAAATGGGGAACTCTATGGTTTGTCTTTTAATAGAATGAGAAAGTGATTATGAAATTGGATCTTGGTCAGGATCGTGATTTAGATGTTATTAAGAAAACATCAGTGCTATATTATGTGCTCTGTAGTTAGGATTGCTTAACTTTTTTCTCTTTTCACTTTTCAGGTTTATATTTTCAGAACAGACAGACGATCGGGCTCTCTAATAAAGATTTTTCAGGCTTCAGGGAAAAAGGTGAGCTTTTATGTATGTGTATTTGCTTTTAAGGGGTACAGAAGGAGCAGTAATTATGGAATCATCTCAGAATATAATTTTCATTCGACTGCTTCATGTGTTGTCAAGCAAATCCTGTTTTTGATCATCCTCCCAGAGGAACTAAACCTATTGTACAGTCCAGCTGTATACCCTTTCTCCTGTAGCAGTCATGACTGCAGTGTCTGCTTGGCGCCCTTGTTATTGGTGGCTTCTGGCTCTAGGAGGACCCTACACCCTCAGAAGGATCTGAAGTGTTTGACTGTACCATCAAATTGGGAATGTTAGCATGTCTTGTTAGCTTTTCCCCAACAAAACACAGTTGCAGTCTTTGAAAACATGCCTGGGGTAGGGAAAAACTGCAAGGTTGTGTAGGTGGATGATATGATTTGTATTTTAGGGCCTCTCCAAAATTTGTCTTTCTCTGTACTAGCAGAGATCTTGAAAGGAAAAGACCTCCCAGTTCATCCAGGTCATCTCCTGTGTTTGATTGCTTCCCGTTCGTTCCTTTCCCTGTTGACTTTTAAATGTCCCCAAGGATGCACTTCTGGAGAATTATTCCTCAGCCTAATAAACAGAGCTAGCGAGTTGTTTCCAGGTCTCAGCCAAAAACTTTCCGCTTTCAATTTAATTGCATTATTCTTATATATAACATAACTAATCAAGTATTTACATCCTTCAAGTACTTCTAGGTTGGCATCTATCTCCTTCTTCCCCATTAGCATCTGTCTTCTACGAATTCTCTAAAATCCAAACGATAATTTTATTTTAAAAAGAAGGATGTCTTAAATAATAATATCTTTTTTTGATTTGCCATTGAAATATAACCAGACGTGCTCAGCAATGAGCCCTGCCTGGAAATGAGCTCTCACAAAATGTCACGTCCTTCCCAGCGGTGTAAAAGTTGATTGCTCTGACATTCCAGTTAGACAGATGTTAAAAGCCAACCAGTTTCTTCCTTCCCTTTTTTACTGCTGGAGGCAGGACTAGGAAATCAAATGCAGATAAGAAAAGAGAAAATGTGATGCCTTGTTACAAACGTTAAGTGCACAAGCTTCAGGTTCTCACAGCACCGTGAGCTCACCCGTGCTGCAGACATACCATGTTGCAGTTAAGTAAATAATAGCCTTTCCCTGAAAATTGCCTAAATACATCCTTAAATACTTCTCATAACTTTCACTCCTTACCCATGAGAAATTTGTTTAAAAACTGTAGTGGATTTAAAAAAAAAAATAAACAAATAAAAAATCCACAAGGGAACTTAAGCTACAAAATAACTGGAATCAAATGGTGTTTGAGGTCTGACCTTAAACCCACACAAACACAAAAAAATCTGAATTACACTCTGAAACTCTATCCTTAACTCACCCCAGTATATATATTTAGCAGCTTGTAAATCTTACGGGCTGCATAGAATGGAGTTGCTGCTGACCATCTCCTAGCACGCCCGGTAGCTCTGGCTTGTCCATCTAAACTTACCAAGCATGAAAGCCTGTGGGTCAGATATCCACGCTGAGGAATGTAAAAGCATGTGAGAAATGTGATTCATTCTTCTTAACCTAAAGAATTATTTCTGTAACCTCATTTTTTTTCTTGCTATGTAAACAGCTCTCCATTTCAAACAAGATTTTTTTTGTCCTTTGGAAATTGCTTTTAATTTTGAGACTGTGGTTTGTAGTTGGTGTCAAAGAGCGTGTCTTGTGGTACCGTAGCAGGAGTGGGTGAATTAAGGGTGGAGTATCATTCTTGCTTTTGTTTTCCTTTTTTGTGTATAAATGTGTTTTGAAATTTGTAATGGGGATGCTGGTTGGGAGGTTGTTAGCATTTAGTGTTAACCTGTATCCAGAATTATGTAATGCAATGTACGTATTGCTTAAATGGAAGCAATTAAGTTTTATCAAGCAATAATAACTGGAGATTGAAAGTGGCTTTGGTTTGTTTTGTATCAGCTGAAAAGGTTTTATTGGACATTGTCTTTCTGTGTAAACTCACTTGCCTGTACATGAGAGGAAAGGCTGTGATCAAACCCCACAACCAGTACTGCTGTTTGAAGGTGACTGATACAAATAGATAATAAACAGAGCAGGGGAAGGTAGTCCTCAATCAGGAGGTAATTTTAGATACCCCTTTTCATGGATACCCTGCCCCTTGCTAATTTTTCTTTCTTTGTTTCTTTATTTGATTAAGGTATCCCCAAGAAGATCTGTGGTACCCAACATCAGGTCTTTTTAGGAAGCCTGGTATTGGGCATGATTAATCACTAGCCAGGGCTTGATTTGGGAAACTTATTTCACCCCTTCCTGGTTTTAAACATTTGCCGAGTGAAGACTAGTCTAAGAAAACTCTTTAAGTGTTTCACTTAAGCCTGTCCCAGGGTATAAATTTTATTCTGTTAGTAAAACATCCAAGCTGATGCACTGTTACGGTAAAATATTTTAATTCCTGCCAGAATTATCCCCTAAGCTTTTTCTGTAGGAGTGCTTGGAAGTGATAAAGCAGCAAATCATCATTTGAAATTAAAAAAAACCCAAACACAACCCCAACAAATGCCTAAATGACTTCCTCCTGTGTGTGGGCAGATACTGAATGCTTTGTTGTGACTCGGCTTGGTTACAGATGGGCTCTTACTTTGGCTCCTCCTTATGTGCAGTTGATCTGAACTCTGACGGGTTGTCAGACCTGCTGGTCGGAGCACCTATGTTTTCTGAGATCAGAGATGAGGGTCAAGTCACAGTCTATATCAACAGAGGAAACGTGAGTATATACAGGAGATGACTTGGGAAGGGATGAGGGTGTGGGTCTGGGTAGGGTAATGCTAATGTCCTTCCAGCGCTGCATGGTGAAACCTCATGTCTCAAATAGTGGGGCTCTGGGTGTCTCTGGCAGAGCACGAAGTCACGGAAAACTCATCTGGTATCATGGTTTCCCAGACACCATCCCACATTCATCACAGAGCTGCGAATCTTTCGAGGAGGTCTCGGAAAGTTTCTGGTTTTATGTTGAAACTCGGTGGTATTTGTGGCTTTACATGAGTTTGGTGCCAAAACCAAGTAAGAGTCAGCAGCTTTGGCTGAGTTTCCGTTGTGTTTTGGGTGGTCACCAGGACATACAAATCAGAATACAAATGTCTCGACATTTAGGAGACCTTGTGAGGAGAAACCAGAGGCTGAATTCATGTTATCTTTACATTATGCCCTATATGTAGACTTCAGGGGAAGTTTTGGTGCTGTTGGATTTCACAAGACCCAATGACAGTCTTGGTAAACTCTGAACTTTCTTGCAGCAGCAAAACAAGATCATTCATAGGTTGTATTTGTAGGAAAACAGCAGTAGCTTATGTATTATTAAATACTTAATATTTATGTCCCAAACCTGCTGTCTCAGAGTAGGAGTCGTTATGGACTAAAATGAAATCGATTTGCTTCATCAGTGTTTTGTGAACTTTATTATATGGAGTTTGCTTATGCTCAGCTTAACGTTCTCCACAAGTCCTATAGGCAGTGTTTGGGAGACTTGAGAATTGCCTTTGGTGTAATTTTATTTTCTAGTATCGCTCTTCCTTTAAATGAGCTTTAATTTTCAGTTTGATCAACAGGCTCTCCCACTGTCCTTATATTGCAGTGTTGCTGCTGGGTCCTCAGGATAGGGTCCAGAATGCCAAGCGGATAATGTCTAACATTTCCTGCTCACAGTAAGAGCATAGATGAGTTCATTTCTATCTTTTATAAACCTGCCAAGAAGCTACTAGGAGTTTGTTATACTCCTGCAGCAAGAATGACTTGCAGGAGCAATAGCTGGCAGGATTGTGCCTTTTATTTGGGGCATTTGGACTTCTTAAACTCTGTTTAATTCTGCAAGCACCATTGCTTAAAAGGCTGGTGCAGCAGATCAGAGAAAACTGCGTTATAATACAGTGGTGCTAGATTTAATACACTTCTATTTTGCCCTTTCCTGTGAGGGCTGCAAAGAAATGAGTCGCACAGACAGGCCCTGCCTGTCTCTTCTCTGTTGTCTTTCAATTTCATTCTGTGGGATTTTCTTAAAGTCAGCAACTCCCTGCGGCCAAGAAAAAGATTTTATTACATGTTCCAGAGGGCAGTTTACTCTCATTCACAAAGGAAGCAAAAACAAAACAAAACAACCCTTGAGGTGGGTACAGAGTTGGATTGCGTAACTAAATTTTGTTTTCTTGTGGAAATGTTCCTTTCCCCTTGAGGGAAGGCTCCAGCAACTAAGGCTTATGTATCTGACCAGAAAGTGGGTGGGCAAGAAATACCAAATCCATATAAGGCTTCTCGTGGCATAGGAGTACAAAGCTATTTTATTCTGAACTTTCCTCTGTCTCTTTATTGCATTAAGTCCCTTTCCTTATTCTTCATTTCAGAAGGCTTTTTTGAGGACTTTGCTTTACCCCTTCTGTCCAATACATAAAGAGCTCTCAAATTCAGTTGCCCAAATGTTCTTTGCTTAAGGGAAAATTCTCCTTCACTCACGGGGGGTTTAGCTGAATAAGCCTGGGCTGAGGATTTCGCTCCTCGGATGCAGTGTGCCTGTAGAGCAAGCTCTGCGCTGTTGTGTTTTAGGCATCTGGAAACCTTCATGAGCTCACCGAGCCTCGTGACTGCGTATATTTGCATCACTGAGTTATCATTCAGTTAATTTAGCATTTTAGTTATCGCTCCTGCAATCCTGCTTTTTCCCCCTTTAAAACTAAAAGACAGAAAAAGGTTAAAAACCCCAAATGAATTTGATTTTTGATGGCTCGGTGATCTGTGTGCAGTGAGAGCGAGAGTCAGACTGCAGCTCTGCCCCAGGTGCTTCCTGCAGGACATGGGCAGCTCCCACGGGGAGGACTCGCTTCATCCAGGGCTCGCACCATTTCCCTGACCCTGTTTTATTTCCTACTTGCTAGGGAGTGCTGGAAGAGCAGCTTGTCCTGGATGGTGATGGTGCCTACAATGCACACTTTGGGGAGAGCATGGCTGCCCTTGGCGACATCGATGACGACGGCTTCCCAGGTCGGTGTGATCTTCTCCTGGACCATTTCACCTGAGAGTGCCAGTGGGGCTGGCAGCACTGCTGGTCTCCTCACATAGCTGAGTGCCGTGGGGCATCCATTGCTCCTCCAATCCAACCAGCACCTGCGCTCATGAAAAGAATAAATGTGCTTGCGGAGGATTTGTCTGCTAAAGCCTTGTGTCGCCTGTTGTTCTTCATGTGGGTTTAGTCCATGTCCACACAACTCGCACCCCAATCTCATTGACTTTGTGTTGCTTTCCTTGCTGTTGCATTTTCCTCTTCCCTCTACAGTTTATAAAAGGTTTTAGGTACCCACACCCTGAACAAAACAGAAACCTAGGTCTGACTTCTGTCTTCTTTCCAATTTCCTTACATCTTCAAACCTTTCCAGTTTTGCTGACATCTTCTGAAGTGCGATTAAGAAGAAGCTTCTCACTCCTGATAGCATGTACTCTATTAATAATTTCTCTTCTTTGCTTTATTCTACCCCGACTTCTATCGCAGGATGCTCAGCATGATAGCACTGCTATGATAGCAGTAGGTGAGAGCTGAGTGTTGATGCTGCTGCCTTTTCTGGCACCGCAGACTACGGACGCTCAAACAAAGGCCGACTTATTCAGTGTGTGCCTGGATTTATTTCTTCCACGCCACTCAGGGCATGGTATTGCATGAAGCCTAACCCAACCTCTTTGCAGGCTGCCCTCACAAACGGTGGGCATACCATTCCTCTGCGCTTGGGCATGTATTTGTGTGTTCCTGCAGCTACCTGTGGGTCAGTTCTGGTGATGGAGAGACTTCAGAGTGAGTTGAATCAGTCTGTGGGTGTGAAGCCACTGGGAAGAGTTTCATTTTTAGCAGCGGTGTAGTCACTAGATCCTGCTAGGAGAGGAGAATGGGAGGTGGGATTATTCTTTCTGCAGGCGTTTGCAGTTTTTTGGATCAAATGTAATTTGAACGTGCACTCTCAGCAGACTTTTTTAATTCCTACCTATCCATTTAGTATACCCAGTTTCATTGTGGAGCCTTGGATTTTTAAGCAAACTTAACCGCAGTGCTGCGATACGTATTTTGTCAATGCTGTCTTAGTTCCCAAAGCTGATATTCCCCTGTGAAGGAGATTTTGATGTAAAAGAATTCTAAGTAAACTTTTTGAGCATGGTTGCTGGTTTATTAACACACGCTTTTATAACAAACATTTTTCTCATTAGGCACAGCATAGCCGCACGAGTGTACAAATTCATATACATTTGTGTGGGTTTTTTTAAGTTCCTCTTACTAAATCAAATAGGTTCCTTCTAGCAAGGTTCACGTGAGCCGCTGATCATCTTCGTTATGGGCAGCTATTTTCCTGTGGATAACTGGCTTCTAAAACCGGGACAAAGTTGGATTATCGGGGGTGGGTTGTGAACTGGTTTTGATCTGTGCTGTTTTGCAGACGTTGCCATTGGAGCGCCTAAGGAGGATAACTACGTAGGAGCAGTTTACATCTACCACGGGGACGCCGATGGTATTGTACCTCAATACTCTATGGTATGTGATACTTACCATTTATGGTACCCATCTGAAGTGGCTTTCCCAGGGCCTGCAGAAATAAACCATATTGAGGGGGCTCTTTATAGGTAGCTCTACATCCTTTTCTCCATCCAGATTTGAAGATGGGTTCTCCCAAGGTTTGTCCGTGTCTATGCTGTAGGGTAAAATTGTATTAGGCAGGAGATACTTCCACTGTCTTCTGTTGCAATTACCAGCTGTAGCTTCCTTCTTGAAACAAAAAGAAATCTTGGGGTTTGAATGTTGTTTTTTAGAGCTAGTGCTGCTGCAGAGATAAAATGAAAACCTTGGAGACATTGAGCATCCAAGTTATGGAGAAGCTAGCGGGGAGTTGGGACTTTTTTCTTGCAGAAGCAGGCTTAATGAGAAGGAAGAGACACTAAGCGTTGGTTTGTGCCCCACAGAAGCCTCTTTACCCATCCTTTTGGCCCTCTTCTTGCGATGTGAGAATATATCACAAGGCTGTTCTTGGGTGCCGTTCCCCTGACCATTACTATGAAGTCAAATCTTGGCTGGGATATGCTATAGCATCTTGTGCAGAGATGACACCAAGCAATTTAGCTACTGTAGCCAGGCAGTAGAGAAGATAAATTTATGCTCATGCCGCCCAACACGTGTCCCTTAGGCTCTGTCTAGGACATTTCTGGTTTCAAAGAGTCTGACTCTTCCCTCCCTCCGTGTGTTTGAAGTTCTGGTTGTTTTGTTTTGTTGCTGGGTGGGATACTTTGCTGTAAATCACTTTAAGCAGAATTAAAGGATTTAGTGGTTGTGTTGGAGACTCTTCTAACAGACCATAGAAGTTCAGTCCTTCTTCCTTTTACCATGGATGTGCCATGCGCTGCTTTTTAGAAAAAAAGGAAGTTAAATGACTCTTCATGGATACTTCTAAAAGGCACTAATGTGTGGCATGTGGAGGATTCTGCCCGGTTCTTGCTGGGAGCCGCTGTTTGGGAGGTTCTTCTCTGGTGGTTGAAAAGCCTGAAGCTTTCCAGCTTTTACTGAAAAGGGTCAAATTTGAGGTTTTGGGGAGTTTTTGGGGTCATTCATGGGAAAATCTCACATTTTTGAAAGAGACCAGATCAGCAGGGTAGGAAGCAAACCATCCTGCTTGTGATCTCTCCCTCCTCATCGGAGCAGACATGGGGCATGCCTCTTCCCTTGGTCAGTGGGCCAAAGCCCAGCTCAAGAAGGTCTCAGGGTAGCATGGTCATTAATTCTTGATACCATTCCCATCACTCTCCTGTGTCCTGAGGCAGCTGAGGGGCACCACTTGTGAAGAGTGTCCCTGTGGAGTTTCCCAGCGTCTGCTGCAGGCCGCCAGCCACACCGCTGGTTCATCTATGTGTAACAGCTTCAGCTCTTTACCTGCCTGCCCTGGAATTGAACCCAGTGGTGAAAGACGTTTTGTATCTTATTACTATACTCCTGAGCCATCTTAATGCCCTGGATTTCCTTTTTAAAATAAGCCGAAAGAGGTGGAGGTGGAGGCTGCAGGGTATATGTTTTCACCCTTTTCATATTGTTATTTTTCTCCCCCCTTTTTTTTTTTGTTTAAATTGCTGATGGGTGTCATTCCCTCACGTCTCTTCAGCAACTTTAGTGGTGGTGGCTGGGAGCAGAAGCAGCTTAATTGGCCTTGTGGCCTGCTGTTTTCATTCATGGCACTTAAGAGCAGAGCAGGGTTATACCTCTGCCTTCTAGGCTGTAATAGCCTGCAGATATCCACTGGGATGTTTGCAGGCGGGACTTACCACCCTAGCTGGGACCCCCCAAAAATGTGAAGCATGTGTAATGTGGGGATGGAGTTACTTCCAGTTGTCTTAATCTTACCTGCCCACAAGTAGAGCACTAGTTTCCCTTGAAACTGGTTGTCAGGACTTCAGGATATTTTTTTTCCCCTCAGCTTTTATTTTTTTCCATGAATTTCCTGCCTGGCCAATATTATATCCTTCTATGGGAGGGCCAGGGAAAGCTGGTCGCATATCACAAGTTGTAAAGCACCACCAACAGTCTCGAAATTACTTCTAGGATAGGTTTCCTCTGTCTGCAACTTCTGCAGTCAGATGTTGGTTGGAGTTCAGGTCTTGCACTGGTGGCCCAGCGTAGTGAACGAGAGTTGGGAGACATCTGATTGCTGCCTTGGAAAATGAGATTTTGGTATATTAATTTGCTTCAGACAAAGGCATTTACAATTCAGAATGTTTAGAGGAAGTTTTTGTTAGTAATTAAAAAAAAGTCATGTTAGAAGTTAATTGATCTTTGCACTGGGGAGGCAGAAATGAGAAACAACTTCCAAATTGGCACAAAATACTGCACAGTATCTGATGGAAACCAGAATTTCCAAGTGGGGTGAAAATTAATCATTCTGACTTTTAAAAAGGAATGGTTGTGCAGGATTTTCAAGTAATCATCAATTTCGTTAGGATTCCGATTAAAACTTCTATTGACAGAAATGAAGGTAGTGCAGGTACAAAAGGAAAAAAACCAAGAGAGAATCTCTAGGGTGTTGTTAAATTTCCTTCCTTACCAAGAAATCTGTTTGATGTCTTCTTTATTTTGCTTGGGTCTGCATGAGGGTTGCAACGCAGGTGTGTTTTTTAATCCAAGTCAACAGTGGCCTCCTCCTAGCCCAGAGCAGAAGGGCTTCCTGCAGTCAACAGCCTTCCTGCTCTGGGCTGCGTGGGTGAGGTGTGAGCCTGCAGATGTGCAGCACTTCCAGCCCATGGAAAAGAGCCTTGGTGACCGTGAAAATCAGGCTTGCAGGGTTTTTTTTATTTTTATTTTATTTGTTTGGGTTTTTTTAGAGGATTCTTTATGTTACTGACTGATTTTGCTCGTGTGTTTTCTGCTGCAGAAGCTGTCTGGGCAAGCCATCAACCCGATGCTGCGGATGTTCGGCCAGTCCATCTCGGGTGGAGTCGATATGGATGGTAATGGTTATCCAGGTACGTCTGCTACTCTGGGGAAATGCAGCAGCAGGCGGAAAAAACAGCAGAGCTGGTCGTTTCCAGGCTGCTGTTTCCCACCATTGTGGGAGGCTAATGAAGCTGAGCATTTTCTTCCCTTTCCCCTCTGTTCTTCAAAGCTCCTGATAAGAATTTGAGCCAGTTGCTTAGCTCAGGTGTTTGGGTGGTCATGCCAAAGGATTGAGATGTTAAAGCAGAGGGTTTCAGTGTCTGACCAAGGTTGTAGGTTTCTTGGAAGCTGCTCAGTCATGATAACAATCTTAAAAAAACCCCCAGAACTGTATTTCTTTACCTTAAAGGGTTGGACTAGATGATCCTTGAGGTTCCTTCTGACCTAGTATTCTGTCATTCTGTGAAAACATAGACAATAACGTGATAATAAAAATCAAGCAATGAAGTAGAAGTGAAGTAACATCACCGACCTAATCCTCCAGTTATAATACTTATAATGTAATGATTTCTGAAGGGGACAAAATGGCTGATTTGTCAGAAAAATGCTTTTTTTAGATGTATGCTCCATAATTTAGCAACTGATTTGAGAGAACTGAATTCTGTGCCTCCTTTGTAACTGTCTCAACGTTACAAAAATTTCAGATATGACTGTTGGAGCCTTCTTGTCTGACAACGTGGTGCTTCTGAGGTGAGATTGATGTCTTTTTCATCCGCTATTGTCATATTTTTATCTGTTTTCTGTTTGTATCTTACGTCGTCTAAGTCCTCCACCGCTCTAATTTTCTCCTTAGCTTATTGTGGGCAGAGGCAGCAAGCTCAGTTACTTTCTAAGCACAACCTTAGACATGGGTGGTGTCAAAGAATGCACAACCTCATTTAAACAGGGATGACAATACCTGGGACTCTCAGGACCACGAAGAAAGCAAAGTGTTAGAGCCGGAAGGAGATGAATTGCATCTCAGTGCCTCTTTAGGAAGGTTGCTCTGAATTTGTGAGAAGGCTTTTTTTAATTGTTCGCATATTTACATAAAGTAAATAAATTATGATTTAAGGGAACGCACTTGAGCAAAAAGCCAGCTGCGTATGGTGCCAGGATGTAATTTGGCAAGTTGTAATGGGCTGCAGAATGAAATAGGAGTCTTCAGGGAAATGAAATATGGAGCTATTTTCAGTGCACACAGGATTTGGGCAGCTCTTTTGAGTGCATGAGTTAAGTGCAAGTGCTTGTTTCATCTGGTGGGGAGAGGTGTGACATCTTAGTTCACCAAACGATGCAAGTGGAGAGTTTGAATTGGACTGGGCTTGAGATGCACAGACGTGAGGAAGAGAATGGGAAGTCAGAATTTTGCCAGTAGCTCCGTTATTACACTTGTTAATATTTAATAGAAAAACCCCATCAATACCTAGATGTCATTAGAAGTAGAAGTCACGAGGGACTCCTGCATCTTAATGGAAGATACAGGGATGTGGTGAGACTGGCGAGACAAATGCTGGAGCTGCAGATTAGACGTGCCAGCTTGCTTCCTGTTCAAGGCAGGAAGAACTTGGTTCCATTTCCATTTGAATCAGTTAAACAAAACGATAAAAGAGAGTGGGGAAGAAATGCTCCTGATGACCAGCATGGCAGGTGGTCAAGTCTTCTGAAGCGTTCTCCATTCCTTCATCAGGCACACAGAAGAAGCCAATAGCTACTTCTGTGGAAAGGTCTGCCGTGCCTCCCGTGTAGGGTCTTGCAGCCCCACATCTCCAAAACCGCTAAAAAGAAAACCGTGCATTTTTCTCCTGCACTGTTTCTACCTGCAACAGGGGGAAGGCAATCTAAAAAGCTTGCTGTGATGTTCAAAACAACAGCGTGGTGACCTCTGTTCACGTGTTCAGCCGTGCTCATGCAGCACGTTACCACCTAACTTTGTGGGCAGACTGATTAATTGCTGCCAGTTTACAGCGTGTCCCTCTCTCTGTTTAGATTCAGATTGGGGTAAAGAAATCAGCTTTTTGTGGTTGGTTTGTTGGTTTTTTTTTTCCCCTCACCCCTGCAGAAGCCTTTGTGAAGTCCTTTGGCCAAAACCAACAAAAGTTTTGCCAAGTGATATTAAAGGCTTCGGTGGAAGCCGCGGTGACTTGGAGCGGATTGTCGTCGTTGTATTGCTCGCGTGTGCGTATGGCTGCTTGACAGATGCATTGCTTGCTTGTTTTTCCCTCTGAATAACTGAGTGAGCTAACCTTAAGGAAAAATCACGCAGTACATCATGGTGGGAGAAATATTTTTTTCTAGGAGAAATATTTTTCTAGATCAGTTACAGTATTTACTCTTTTATGTCTCCCCAAGAGTTTCTTTCGAAGGTGTGGAGTGATCCTAGGAAGCTCACTTTTTTCCCCTCCTTTTTTCTTCCCCTTCCTGTGTTACTGCATGTATTTTTAGGGTTAGCATTTATCTTCATCCTCTCAAAATGTGAACTTGCACTGCTATTTCGGGCTGTGGTAAAAAAAGTCTGAGCAGCTGTCTCAGAGATTGATGTGAATCTTATTCCAGGCGATATGAATTAGGTGTAACCACAATCCCTGCTCTCTTCTCCCCCTTCTCTCTCACCTCTAAATTAAGTGGCTTGTGGAGTGGGAGCCCTGGAGTGGTTTATGTACGTGGTCTGGCCTCGCATGGCTGCTGGGACTGCCCTAGAAGTGAATCTGCTGGTTGCTGCACATTCTTTTTACTACTGGAGTTGGTTTTGGAAAAACATGTTCATGTTGAACATGTATAGAATTGAAACCACGAAAAATAACACTCGGTGGATTTTTGGGCTGAAGTCCTGCCCTGGGCATGCCTCAGGAGATCCTGCGTTTCTGGGCTGCTTTTCCCAACCGAGCTGGTGGGGCTTCTGTGTTGTGTGATAGAGGAGACCCACCTGGGCCCTGATGGCACTTGGTTTGCTCTGTGATTCTGGACGAGGTCTTCTTCAGCCGAGAGCAGTCGTAACAATAACCCAGTGCTTTCTAAGGGAAAGGGATTTGTCTCAGATGAG
>WEIS01094728.1:615-75943 GCA_013389965.1 Todus mexicanus
CCTGCAGCATGCCACTCATCACTGGTCACCACTTGGACATCAAGCTGTTGACCACAACTCTTTGAGTGTGACCATCCAGCCAATTCCTAATCCTCCGAGTGGCCCATCCATCAAATCCATATCTCTCCAATTTAGAGACACAAATGTCATGTGGGACAGCGTCAAATGCTTTGCACATGTCCAGGTAGATGGTGTCAGTTGCTCTTCCACATGTTTTCACGTGCTTTTAGAATTGTCATTGTAGATTAAATTATTTGATCTATGTTTGGCATCCTGCCTTTTGACTTGGCTGGTAACTTGAGGGTTAGGTGATCAGCACTTTCCAATCTCTTCTCTCACCTTGAAAACACACACGAGCTGCCTTACTGCAGCTCGTTTTGTGCCTTGGAGAGACCTTTGACTCATGACTCGCAAAGCTAAGTTTTAGTACCAGCTCTTCACTGACTCACATGTTGGTTGTAAGCACCTTCATTACCTTTGGGTTATTTAAAATCCCCAGCCCACTAATTTGAAGTTTGTCTGTTTGTATGATTCTTGCCATGTCTTGTAGATGCTTTTTTTTTCCACTGCTAACCGTATCTATTCAAGTCTATTCAAGTTAACTCCCTAAATCAACATCTTAAACCATGATCTTTCAATGAGGGTACCTGTAAACTCTATTAATAGTTAGAAATGTTAGTTGCCAGGCTAAACAGGTGTCAGTCTGCTGAGTTGATGATCTCTTCCCCAGCTGAACTCTGTAAAAGCTTCTGCAGCTTCTCCTCTGTGAGAAGAGGACAAAGGCCTAGCGTACAGCTAAAAGCTGGGAGGAGGCTTCCTTCCTTCCTTTGCACATGGCTGGTGAACCTGCTAATGCTGGGCAGAGTTTACTCTGGCAAAAAGCTACAAAATACAGAGACATGACCAGAGGATCCAAGAAAACAAAAACTAGGAAGCAAGGGTATGTTTAGGTGAGTTTGTAGGGAGTTGAGCACCGAATAAGTGGAGAGTATGCTGCTGTTTGAAGAGATTTGATGAATTACTTAGGTCACAAAGATGGCTGGATGGAAAAGATGTACATCTCTTAGGCATTTACATGGCAGAAGCTATTTATGCAAGAAATATCACTTAGGGGAAGCCCTGGAACAGACTGTACAGACAGCGTCCACTGGTTCTAAGTGTGTTTGGGCTGGAAGTTGGAAGAAGTTCTCTGATGATCACAGCTATGAGCTTGGAGCACCTTCCCAAATGATGAAATGAGGCAAAAAGCCTGTCACTGTTTCACAGAGAAAATCAGTCATTTTAAGAAATAGGATTTTATGAAGTGGCTTCCTGCAATAACCGGGGACAAAATCTCAGGCTCAGCATGTCCCCTTAATCTAGTATTCTTAATATTTGTTCTCTAGGAAATTAAGGCATTATTTTTTCTAAGAATCCTTATGCTGAGGTTCTTGTATGTTTGCTTTTGAGCATCTGTGTTTGGATAATTCAATCTTTGTTTTCATCTCTGTGGCTGAACTTCTTCAAGAAAACCAAAACATTTTGTAGGAAGAAAAACAGTGTTATGAGGTACAAGCTGAAGACATAGTGGAAATACCCCATGCAGCGTAATCCATTTTTAATCGCTCACATCATTAAATTATGACTAGTAGGAGAAGACACTGGAAACAAGATGTTTAACTTTAGAAACATTAAAATGTGTTATGAAAGTATAAATATAGAAAATTAGTAAAACAGAGTGAAATTAATAGTATGGAAAATCCCAGCAATCAATGGCTGAGATTATTTTGGTGTATTAGAGGTACACATGGGCCTGAAATAACATTTTCTGCTTTGGGTTACATCATTAATATTGTAAAGTTTTGATTCTTGACTACTGTATTTACCCAAAAGGATGACTAGCTTTTTTTAAAAAAAAGTTGAACTACTTGGAAAAACAAAGGTCACTCTAGATGTCGGCATTCTCTCTTTAGGTTAATATGGTAATTAATGTCTGGTTTTTAAAACAGAGAAACTATTGAAATGGGGGGGGTTATTATTATTTATTTTTTTTTTTTAAATTCAGATTATGTAGGGTGTGAGCACAGCACAAATTTATCCCACCGTTTTGCCTGTACCTTCCTTTCAACGTTATTGTTTTTGTCCTATCCCACCCTTCACCTGTCCTGTGACAACCAGTGAGGTGATCTGCCAGTTACACTAGGTGATTTATCTCTTAAATGCGTCAACGGTTGAATAGCTGTCGGAACATTGGTTATAGATCAAAGCCCCATTGTGCTAATTACCATACAAACATACAATACAAGCAGAGGACCTAATCCTTCCCTCAAAAAGTACAAGCTAGGTGAAGTAACATTTCTAAGTGTCCATGTCTAAATGGTTATTAGCTTGTAGTAGGTTTGTTTTGAATCTTACCTCTGTGAAGTGACAATGAGCATCTCCTCACTGAGCCAGAGAGGAGGATTTTCCACCTGTCTTTTCTTCTTTAGGTAGTATATAATTCATTGCCTTCAATAGCGAGTTACAACCATGCTTTCTCTCCTGAGCATGTTTAACTGGGGTTGGATGACACAAGGTGGATGTTGGTTGGTGTTCATGAGCAGTGCTCCATCCACCCTAGCCAAGGCAGGCCAACATGGCTGAGGTGCCAGGGCGCTGTGTTTATTACCCTGAGCCCTACCAGCATAATGGGCAAGGCAGGTTTGTGGCAGAGTGACTCAAACTGTCCCAGTGAGTCAAGGGTTGTACACACTGCACCTCTACAGACCTCTGCAGCACACCAGCTAGCGGTGTGTAGTTGGTTTATGTGTGGAGATAGGTAGCTGCCTTGAAAGAACAGAGTTTCTGGGAACACTTTCCATCTAAACACAATTTTTTTGATCAATTCACAATAAAGTTTAAGCTAGGTGACCATAGACATATAAATATGAAGGGGCTTCTGCTCACCAAAAGCAAACAAATATGTTTGCTTGTCCAAGATAAAAGATAATCAGGAAACCTTTTTCTTGCATCTCACGTCAGTTTGTGAGAAGGGAATAGAGCTGCTGTGAAGCCTGGGGTGCTACGAGTCAGTAGGGCCAAGCACTGCCCTGGGGAGGTGAGCTGGCAGTGGGGACTCACCCCAGGCAGGCAGGGCTGTGCTCACACCAGCGGGACCACAGTCAGCCGGCATGGCGAGCAGGGCGGCCACAGTGATGTCAACCAGGCTCTCCCAGGCACCCAGCTGCCAGGCGAGCCAGTAGTGGCATGTCTGTGGTCAGGCCAGCAGGGCAGGGACGTATGAGACCAGGGATGTGTCTGCCCTCAACGCGCCTTTGGAGAGGACCAAGGCCAAGGGTCTAGGCTCCAGCGCTGCTCCTGAGCAACAGCTGGGCAGGCCCTGGCTTCCGAGTCTGAACCCAGGTTATCAGCCCAGAGCTAGAGCGCAGGCAGCTAAGCCCTGGGGCAGGGGAGGTGCACGCAGGGCCCTAGCAGGTAGAACCTGCACAGTCTGGTGTTGCGCTGGCACCTGAGATTGAGTGGTGAATGTGGCTGGCATAGACTTGTCTCTGTTTGCTCAGACCTGCATCTTGTTGTTTATGCAAAGAAACCTGAGGTGCCTGTTTATTCACAGACGAGGTTCATGTCAGTAAGGCTCTGGCTATAACTTCAGCAAGGTATGGAACCGCAGGTGTTTGGGGTTTTTCAGCACAATCTATCTGTCAAATTAAATGCCAAGTTCAAATGCCAAAATCTTTAGCCACTGTGATATTAATGATTTGCCTGTTCCTGATGAGTGAGGAGGACAGCAATTAATCATATCTAGTATTTGCATATTATTGTTCAGTGAAATTACAAGGAGAGGTATTATTAATATTTACATAATCCAGAGGAGGAAAACAGGTTACAGAGAGGTCAAAGAAGAGGTGAGCCAGCATGTGTGAGGTCAGTCTTCCAAGAGTCGGTATTTGGCACGTGAAAGCAGACTGATATTTTAATTTTATTTAATTTTTTTCCTCAAAGGTACTGAACATCCACAGCTTCCTTTGAAATTACTGGGAACATTTCTGAGAATCAGTCCATATTTGTGACCCACTTATGCTTCTAAACCGACATGTAACTTCTGGGGCAGCAGTTTGAGCTAAGCAACTTGCATACAGAGGAGTCACACCTAGCTCTTACGGAGGAACAAAAACTGGGATCCACGACTGAAAATCATGTTTATATGCAGTCTTATTGTAAAGCATTCTGTTATCTGGGAGTGATAGGATGAGAGCAGTGGCTTTGCTCCATTGCTTGCATCTCCCAGTTTCCACTAGTTGCCTTGCTGATGTTTTTTTCTGATTTTAGTGCTAGGTTTGCTCACAGCTGCAAAAAAAGAGCTGGCTGTGGGGTCTGTGCAGTACAGCTTTGCTGAGGCAAAGCTTCCTAACCCTCTGACATGTCATTCTCATTTGGCTCATCTCTTGCTCGTGAGAAGCGCACTCCACATTTGAGGCTGAGACTCTATACAAGCCCCAGGAAGAAGCCTACGCGCTTGGATTCCAAGGGGCTGGATGAAGCAAATTGCACCATTTCCCATCACTCGAGCACCCAGCTGTAATCAGCATCTTCACTACATCTCTAACCCACTTCTAAGTGAGTCAAAAATCCCAGGATACTGATTGCCTAGTGAAAGGAAGCAAAGAAATTTCCTTCATACATCACTAACTGGGACAGGGTCGGAAACCTTTTGGGAACAGCCTGGACATTAGCCTGGAACTGGAGTGTTCCCAAATACCTGAGGAGCCCCATGAGCCCTCAGACAAGGTGTGCTGCTGGCTACCTATTTCTAATGCAAAGTGCTAAGCCATTAATTCCCAAGATGATTCTCAGCTGGACCAAATAACTTCTGCCAAATCTGATGCTTAATGTTGCTTTTACACACAATAAGGCTTAATGTAGTAGCTCTATAGCTCTGGAGCTGTATCCAGCTGCTTTTACTGTAGGATCTTGTAGAAAAGGTCGTAGGTGTCTGTTGATACAGCTCCAAGATAAAACAGTTAATCAGGCTCACTTCTTTAGTTGGGTAGGGCATGCCTGAGATCCTTTCTTGCCTTCCTCACTCCCCAGGGTACTGGTGAAATTTTGCAGAGAAGCCTGCATGGCACAGCGTGAACTAGATCTGCTGCAGAACAAAGCTTATTATCGCAGCTCGCCCATCTCTTCCAAATATCACAGTTGTCTTCACATTTTGAAAAGCAATTAAAATCAACAGCATGTAACATATCACAGCTGTAGTAAACATTTCCCTTGGCTGTGGCAAACAGCTCTGGCAAGTCTAAACTGCAAACAACAGCCCCTCCTCCTGTTTGCAATGGGGATGCACATTTAGGTTCCACAGCAAAAGTGATTTTCTCTCAATTTTTTGGTTTGCTCTTTGTAAGGCATCTGGGGAGCTACAACCTGAATTTAGAAAAATTAAGTCCCCTGAGCAATCTAGGGCTTATTATTCTGAAGTTTATGAAAAGCATAAATTCTAGTAGAAACAGGTATTAATCATGGATTGCTGAAGAGCGATGCACACCCTGCATAGTATTCATTTCTCAGTGGCTACAGGTCTGTCTGGTTAATCCCACGCGGTGATATTCATTAGCTAAATGAATACACCCACGGCAAGAACAGAATGAATTTGCGGGGTTGTTAGTTGGCATGACTTCACTGGCTGTTAACAAGTCTTCATTCATTATATACCAGTTGTCAGTCACAGTCCTGTATATGATTTATAGGGGAGATAAGAGCTATCAGCATCTTGCAAATAAAAAAGATAGAAGCAAGAAGCGTCAAGCTCATCTGAGGCCATGTGGAGCCAGCAGCTGAAAATTTGACGGCTCCAGGCTCATTTACAAATATTAATTGCCTGATGTAGTAAATATTTGTCCTAGTCTTGTCTTACTCATCACAATGCCTTAGTTCACAAACAGATCCTTTATTTGAAAATAAGTTTCAAAAAACCTGTAAGGTCTCACAGCCTTTGTTATGGTTAAACTGGATGTTGCTCCAGAAATGTGCCATGTCTCGCCTTGCATTATCCCTTTACTCTTTGATCAATTCCTCCTTCTCGTTGAGTTTGCAGTTAAGTGTCTTGCAGGAGATTCCCAATTTTGATTGCATTTGTTGATTCCTTGCCAGGGAGTTGCAAGAATTAGACTGTGAGGAGCAGCGATTTGTTCGAGGAAGGTGAGCACCACACCCAGACATTCCCTCATATACCTCAGAGCCATATCAAGCTTTATGATGTGGGTAGGCACTGAAGTCACATCACCCGCACTATGGCTTGAGCTTTGGGCTGAACTGGGGCAGAGACTGGGCTGCAGATTTACAGGAATCTTGAGCTGCTGTCAGGATAGCAGAAACTGCAAACCAACGTCATTTGGGGGATGAGTGGCTGGAGAGCGGCCCGGCAGAGAGGGACCTGGCAGTGCTGGTTGGCAGCGGCTGAACATGAGCCAGCTGTGCCCAGGNCCGTCCCTGGAGGTGTTCAAAAAAAGACTGGATGCCACACTTAGTGGCAGGGTTTAGCTGAGTGGTGGTGGTAGGTCATAGGCTGGACTTGATGATCTAAGAGATCTTTTCCAGCCTTAATTATTCTGTGATTCTATGATTCTATAAACCAACCGATTTTATTTTAAACGTTTCCATCAGCGTAATTTTTTGGAGCAAGTTTGAACATGTTCTGTCCTTACAGTTTTTGAGTAAAATTTCGTAGGCCGACAAGGACACGAAGTACAGCGCACGGGAAGTCTCTGCCCTGGGAGATTTGGCACCCCCAGAGCCACGACGCCTCTTGGGGCTCCCTTCGCACCCACGCGGGACCGGGCGGAGGCGCCTCCTGGTGGTCGCTAAGAGGCACTGCACGGCGCCCCCCCTGCACCCCCTCCTGCTGCCTGGGACCGCCTGGGTGTCCCACTCCCATCCCAGTGTTTCCAGCGCGCTCCCAGGTGTGTGGAGGGCATTTGCTCTTGGGCTTCTCAGGTTGCTCCACTCACTGTCGCACCAGGTTCACGGATGTCAGGCATCCCTCAGTTCAAGAAGGACACAGAACTCCTTGAGAGAGTCTAGCGCAGAGCCACTAAGATGACAAAGGGAGTGGAACGTCTCCCTTATGAGGAGAGACTGAGGGAGCTGGGGCTCTTTAGCTTGGAGGAGACTGAAGGGTGACCTCATTAATGTTTATAAATACATAGAAGACGAGTGTTGGGAGGATGGAGCCAGACTCTTCTCGGTGGCACCCAATGACAGATAGGACAAGTGGTAACGGTTGTAAACTACAACACAGAAGGTTCCACTTGAATATTAGCAAGAATTCTTTACGGTGAGGGTGACAGAGCCTGGCACAGGCTGCCCAGGGGGGTTGCGGAGTCTCCTTCTCTGGAGATGTTTAAAATCCACCAGGACAAGTTCCTGTGTAACTTGGTCTAGGTGATCCTGCTCTGGCAGGAGGGATTGGACTAGATGATCTTTTGAGGTCCCTTCCAATCCCTAACATTCTGTGAATCTCTGAATCCCCCCAGATTGCTCCCCTGCACTGTCCCAGCAGCACTGCCTGTGCTGCTACTGCAAAGCACCAAGGCCCATTTACAGCAAAGTGTCTTGTAGGATCAGAATTCAACAGTTTAAGCCTGTTAGGAAGTGGCAAAGCGAATTGTACTACTGCAGATATGTGCGTGTTCCGCAGAGGGGGAGGTTGGAAAAGGCCTTAAAGCTCTTTCAGGCTTCAGAGCCAAAGAATTTATCAAGTCAAGTGAGAATGGTGTGCAAAAAAATTGCTCTGAAAGTGGCACTTTGATATCTTAGCATGGGTTCCCTTGGTTCTCTCAGGGGCTGCATATGCCTTTTGAGGGTTATAATCAATTTGTCCAGGCCTGTCTGACAGCTGGAGGGAACATTCAGAGCCCTGCTCAGGATCATGAGATCCTGCTCAACTCCAGGAAGTACCAGCTCAGTTCTGCCCAGTCCTTGCCTCCTTCATACCCCATGGATCAGGCTGTGGGTTAGGAACAGTGGTAAGTGCTGCTTATGATGAGAAAGCACTCAGGGAGGAGTGTGTTTCTGTAGCTAAGACTGGCCCCAGTGTACTTTTGGGGAGCCCAGGGCAGCAGCAGAGATGGGAGGAACTCTAGAGGACCGTGTCACCCTGTTGTTCTAAGACCTATTAGCCTGATACTCACCTAGCAAGTCTGAAGCTTGGCGAATTTCAGAGCAAAATACCAGATCTAGCTTCTTAATGGAAAGCATGTGTTTATGGCGTTTATCACATTTGCTTTCTCTTCGTTCTTCCTCTGAATCCCCTTGTTATTTTATATGCGAGTTTCACATCACTTTCATTTGTTTCCTTTGCAGTCTGAAGAGTTGCAGTTTACTCCTCCGTTGCAGTGGCGTTCCATATATTTGGCTATCCTTGTTGCCCTTTTACGTGTGAATAGTTATCATCAGCTCAGAGTCCATCACTTCATACATGAAGCTGGGATTTTTTCCCCACGAGCATCACTTGACATTTATCTGCAAGCAGTGTTAGTGCAGGCAAAAGAGAAGCAGTGGAAAAAAAGCAGCAAGAGTGGAAAGATGTGGGATGCTGCCTTCTGGGGGCAGTGTATGCTTGTGTAATTACAGTAACCGTGATCAGTTTTACTAAGTGCAAACTGTGCTTGCTGTTTCAAGAATTCCTCTTATGCTGGAGTGACCATCCTATCGGATCTAGTTTGGTTCTTCACACCTCCTGTACTCATTAACAGTTGGGGTCATTACAGTCACTTTTGACTTTAGATATTTTTGGAGTACATTTTTTTCTCTCTCTGATACATAGGCATGTTCATTTTGCCCTTATTATCCTCTCCTAGTAGAAAACTATTTGGAGGGACCCTTTACAGATACTCTTCGTGGAGGTTGGGTTACCAGTAAAGGTTGTTTAAGCAAACTGCTAAAACCAGCGATTTGAGAGCTTCCTGCCTGTAGTGTGACGCATCAGAAACAAGTGGCACCTTCAGCCTGGAAAACCTTAATTCATAATAGACTTTTTCTGGCTGTTGGAAGATATGCTTTTGGGTCTCTGAATTTCTCCTCTGTTACTGTGTATATACAGAGATGGTATAGCGTCATCATTTTCTGAAAGGCACAAGAAATCGAGATAGGTTTGTTGGTTTCTTGTAGAACATCCTTGTGCTTAGAGATGTTTTGCAGCAAGAGCTTTCTGAGATGGACACAAAAAGAAGGAATACCTCCTAGCTAGCCTAGCCTGATGCTAAATCTGGAGTAATTTTCAGAAAAAACTACCTGACTTATGATGGGATCATTGGCTTCTACATTTTCTCCTGTGTTTTTCCTTTTTATATGCAGTATTAAAAGATTGTTTAAAATAGATTCTTAGAAAATAAGTTTGAAAATATGTACTTCGCTATCTTCTATGAACCAGGCATTTTCCTCAACTATATTCAGGGATATCTGTCAATTCTCCTTTAAATAGTAAAAAAATACTGAGTTATAATTTCCAGTGCCAAAAAATCTCCCTAAACCTAGTAAAATGAATCTAGATGATGGTTTCTAATCTCTCCATTGAGGTAAACAACACAGAAAAGGGATAGATACATCTCTTCTGAGTTCTTTCACTAAATAGTTTTTTGCCTTCAGGGGTTGTCCCTAGGTAATGATGTCCAGGCATGACTCATTATTGCAGTTCTCGTATTATCTCATTTATTGTTGTACATCACTATGTAAATACTTGCTGATCTGTGCAAATAAGTATCTCATCTCCAAAGAGTTCTGTTCACCTCCAAGAAGGCACAATAACTGTTCAGTAGAGGAAGCGATTTATGATGAGAAAGCAGGGTCACCTGTTTCAGGATCCTATTGTAAGGTTAGACTTTAACATGGGAACGTCGGCAAATGAGCACAAAGAGGGAGGCAGAGGACAACAAAAGCAAAAGCTGTAATGTCAAGAGTAGGACACAGACACACAGCTGAAGCTGATTCAAGGGAATACAGTTTTGCAATGTGGGTAATTCAGAAGCCCTTAAACTGGAAGTGTTTCTTAGCTAATTAAACCACAGAATTAAATAGTCAAATGACTGTTGTGGATGTGGTTTAATCTTTGGGCAGCCTAGAGCTCTTGGCAGCTGGGGTCTTTACACCTGGGAGAGATTTATGTGTTCAGTTATGCAGCCTGAGCCAGGGTTGCAGGTAAGTTACCTTTGCCATGAGTGTTCCCTGCCACATTCATGGTCATACTTGGCAGCAGCTCTGTGGGGCCAGGGTGGTGGCTGCGACCGTGTGCCTGTCAGCAATGTGTTCTAGAGGATGTCTGAGCATCTCAGTATCTGACTGATCAAAACTCTTCCAGTGCAGCACGCAGCTCAACTAAGGTTCTCTTCCTTTCTACTATCTTCTTTTTTTTTTTTTTTTTTAAAAAACTGTCGAGGAAGAAATTGGAAACCATTTGTTTTGGACCATCTTTCATGGGTTTGTGTAATTGTGATCTCCTGATGATGTTCCCTTTTCACTACCATCTGTAGGACTTGCCATACTGATTCTTCCTTTATAAATGCTAAATTGCATGGGCAATGGATTGCTGTTTCTTACACAGTGGCCTCTGTTTTATTGAGTCAGTAGCGACAGGATTCTTCATGTATAGCCACTGAAACTTTTTCTCTTCCTGACCTTCCACCCATATGTGCCACATCTGTTTCAACTGTATGTAGCTTGCATACTTTTCCATGCTGCTTTTTAAATCTTTATGTTACAAAACTTCCCCTATAGATTACAGGCTGGCCTTCACAGACTAAGTGCTCAGCAGTGCTTGTTAGTTTTCAGTTGTACTGGGTGAACTCATGTGGGGATGGGTTCCCGCAAGCATCATTCCCAAAGGGTACATGTGCTTCCAAGGTGGTGCCAAATGCCACAGGCAAGTGCTGAATGTCATTTGTCCTCTGCTCCTGTTCCTAAAAGAGTTCCAGAAGCGACTCACGTGGACAGGGTTGCACGCAAGCTCAGCATGTGCAGGGCGTGGTTGACTGTCAGCCTGCGCTGGCATTTGCAGAAGTTATGCTAGCAACTTGAATTCTGAATGTCTTTGGTGCTGAGCCTTGTGTTTGTACTAGCCTAAAGGCCAGAGGAACCATGTGTTGTGTGTTTGAATAAAACATTATGCTGAAATGGTGGGATGGTAGACTTTGGGCAACCGGAAGCCATTGATAAAAAGTATCCTTTTTACTTAACACAACACTTGCTATTGTACTGGCTACACTTTGTAACTAATGAAGTTTTAGCTGTAGAAAGGTGTTGCAAACATAGCAGGCTGGATCAGAGTCTCTGGCAATCAGGTTTCTGTGAGGTTTGGCTTCTTAGCAGGTAGAAAAACAAATACAAATTTGATGCACCAAGTGTGCGTGGTGTCTATAAAAAGGATGCATCTCTAAATAAGCTGGGCAGTAGCCACAACTCAAAACTGTGTCCATCACAATTTTTCATATGGAGAAAAGAAGAAGCATTACTCACAGGAAAGCAGGTCTGTTGTCAGTGATATCGGACCATCACATGTGACCCAAAATCTAGTGATCTAGGCAGCCAACTTTGTGATATCAGTCTTGGTAAATATGCTTTAGAAAATGCTAAAGAAACTGTTTCAGTTACCAAGAAGTGGACACTATTCCAAGGGAACAAGAGAATTACACACTGCAGACAAAAGGATGGAGATATAGATTGAAATAAATAGGCAATATCTAGGTTTAGAGAGAGTCTAAGTTGTTGGCCAAAAAGTATGGGCATGATCTAAAGCTATACTCAAAGCAAAAGGATACATATGGGAGCTCCAAAAATTTTGTGTGTACCTGTAAAACTTCTGAGTTTCACTCTGTAATATTTCTAATGACATGCAATACAAGTAAGTTTTTAACTGCTCTGTTCCTCCTTACCGAAGGGAAGTGTGAGCTGACACCATCCCAGCCCTGAGCTTGGGCCCCATCCAGTGGAGTCAGGGACAGTCCAGACTGTGCATTCACCTGCCTTCATGGCTGCCTAGGAGCAGAGGCAGATGCCAAAGCTGAGATAGATGTTAGTTCTGTGGATTTTATTTACAGCCAGCAGGTGTGATTTCCATGGGGAGCTTGTTCTTGCCTTGAGAATGACAGCCCAGTGCTACAGCTGCACGGGATCACAGAGCGCACGTCCTCTTCCAAACTCACTCGGAGCCAGAAGCTAAATGAAGTTTGGCCCATGATTGTATCAACATAATTTATTTTCTCGTGTAAACATAAAATGCATTGTCACTCCTCTGACGCACCCACTGGCCTATCCTTCTTTGCTGTAGGGAGCTCATGTTAAGACAGTTCCTCCCCATTGTCTTTGGATCATTGTCCTTTACACATTCTCAATTTTTTTTGGTCTTGGAATATATATGAAAAACCACCTTTCATATGTCCTTGCACTATTTACTTTATCTCTCTGCTTTTGTTCCCATTCGTGGAACTGTAGAACCTACATACACATAGGCTATGCACCATCCAGTTGCGTGTACGCATGCACACCTCAGCATGAGTCACCTTATTCACATTTTCAAGACCAGTTTTGCTTCATGCATTCGCACGCACTTCTGTGATTTGCAAGCATTCGAGAAACAAACAGCCACGAGCTAGCATCTTATTCTGCTGCTGTGATGTATTTTTTGCTAGTACTTTTTGAATGTAACATAAGGTCATTAAACATGGAAATAATACCCTCCCTGCAGTATAGAAATTCCTTCAGCTACGTTGAGGGCTTCTGAATGTGCAAATATTTGTGTTTCCACAGTCAGGTGTATTTGCCTCCTGCCCTTCAAAAGCAGGAAGTCTGTGTCACTGCAGACTCACGGTCGTGGATTCTTAATGGGGATTCCAACCCAAACTGACAGATCTTGGGTGTAATTTTTTTAACCTGTCAAGAACCATCTTTTTTCTTTTGCATTTTATTTTTATTAACAAGATACAAGGAACAAAGTACGCTCAGAAGGAGGCATAGAAAGCAGTGGCATTAACAGCCGCTCCACAGAAAAATGTCGCAGGAGCATAACAGTGGTTTAGTGAGTTTTTAATTGTGAGTGGCGCTCTGTGCTGGTGGCAGAGTTTTGGGAGAAATCTGGTGAGAGCTGCGTGTTTAATTCAGACTGGCACCACTGTGTTACCTTCACCCAAAATCAAGATCAATAGGAAAGAATCTGTATCTGTTCATGTTGGAGCAGCAACCTGCATTCTGCCTTTCCATGGCGGCTGCGCTCCCATGAGGTCATGAGAGAGTGACTGTCCCACTCTCCACCTCATTTCTCTCATTGTAAAACGTGTTTTACTTCATTTATTCCCACAGGTTATGTGGCTGTTAATGGAGAGCGTAAATCACTGTTTTACTATTGCGCTGGTTGGGAAATCGGGCCCATCTTTCTCACTTTGTGTTCGCTGTTCATCGCACACAGGTAGAACTGAATCCTGGAAAAACTGGAGCGTCCAGCTGCTGGGTAAAAGCTTCGCTGTGGTTCCCAAATACCCTCTTGCTGCGCTTGTTGGCTCAGGCTGTGTTTGTAAACATTCACAGGCCCTCTTCTTTGGATTGTTCCTTGGAGCCAGATTTTCTTTTGATGTTAAACAGGATGTGTGTGTTAATTAATTTATTTGACTCAGGGTAGGAAATTGCTGCCAATATTCTTCAAGTCCTGTGAGCCATCTCTCCCCTCACATAAACATTCAGGCAATTTTGGTTAAAGTGTTTATTTTTTTTAACTATGCATAAATGTGAATCTGGCTCTTTTACAGCAGAGAGGTTTTACAGGCTCCTTTAAAAATGTCAAGGTCATATTTAAACAGTTGCTGTTTAAACTGAGGAGATGAAGCACTGGACCAAGAGGATTCAGAAATGAAAAAACGAAAAGCAGTATTTTCTGCTAACAGGTGTTATTTGAGAGCTTAGTGCTGGCGAAAGGGATAGTGAAATCCTTTGGAAGGTGACTGCTTCGGCATCTACTCCTTTGTACTTCTACTGTGGACATCACTAGTGAAAATACACCCTTCCTGCCTTAGTCCTCAATTGAAAGGACTTCTGTCTGGTGATGACAGGAAAGCACAGGCTCTGTAAACGCAGACTTCCTGAGACTGCCAGGAGGGACCAATTCATGCCAATTACAGCAGGGACATTTGTGATGTGGAAGTATACTTCTTCATCATTTATAATGGTCCAGGAGGCTGTGGTGATTAAATGCTGCTTGTGAGGTCTCCCAAATTTGGAGCATTCTCTGAGAAGAAAAAGGATTGAGAATCCCAGTGCTGGATGATTCTGTCATTTTGTGTGTTATTACACTGCACTCCCACCTGGGTAAGGAGCACGGGTTGCTGTTTTTCAAAACCCAAACCTTTCAGACTTCAAGTCTGACAGAAATAATCAAGCTTTATGGAATGCTAGTAAGTTGGAAGAAAGCAAAACCCAGTAGTTTTAACGTAACTTTCTCTTCTTGTGATAGCATTATAGAACTCCACTCTGGTCTTGGTTTGATGTTTAAGTGGTAGGGTGTTATGATTTGAGAGCTCACACAGTTCAAACAGATCAGTATCACATGCTACCAGATGTGCACAGTATTTTACCAAACAGGACTCTTCTTCTGAATAGACTGCAGTTTGAGACTGATCTTTCAAGATACTGTACGACAGTAGATTCCCCAAGGAAATGATTTGGTGTCTTTGTAATCTCGAGCGTCTGCGTACACTTCAGTGTAGATTTGGTGTCTAGCACTCTTATTCTAGGACAATAATCCACTGCCATTTAGATCAAGAATCTACTGGAAAAAGCTTACTGTCTCTCTAAGAACTGTCCATAAATTCAACTGAGATGACAAAAGGAAGGAATTGAAAAATGATAGTGTGAGATACATGAGGTTTATCTTTGAGTTGAATTCAAACAGAGCTAGTAATGGCCAGATTTTATGATGACTTTGGCGAGAGTTAAATTGGAGTTTTTTCCAGGGATCTGTGTTCCATTTTAAAGGGCAAAGAAACAAAATCGATCGTAGCTGGCACTAAATGGAAGTCTCTTTTTTAGCAGCAGCAACAGATGGCAATGACTGATCCACAGAAACCAAACTGCTCATTTCTCATTCCTTTTGGTTATGGGTGAAGGAGCAATGAGGGACTTGCTTGTTCATACTCTTCTCAACACTGTGAAAGACAGCATTCAGCTCATGAGGACTGTCCATCCATCATATTAGCCTTCCCCTTGACAGAGACCGTATTTTAAAAAAGAGAGAGACCCCACCCTAGGATGTGGCATTAGTTTTCAGTATTTGTTCAGTAGTCAATATCATTCAGTATTGTATAAGGCCAAACAATATTTTAAGTTGGTGGATTTATCTGGGATATAGGGATAAATCTGTGTTCATCCTTTACGTAACAGTCATTGAGTCACGCAATCTTGTTTAAACAAACAGTGTGAATCTTAAAATAGCCCCTGGACATTCCACCGCCGATGGTCATATTCAAATGAATGTTCAAGATGTTTCCCCACTATCGTATACCCACACAGTAACCCTTCAGTGACAGCAGAGCCATCTAGAGACAGTATTAAGCTACACTCAGCACTGGACACGCAGATCTGTTCACTTGGTCTAGTGAAGCAAGAGAATCTGCTTCTCTGTTGCCCACCCACCATGAGAGGCAATAGACATGAAACTTTTTGAGGCTGGGCTCAACTGAGAGTGATTTTAACATACCAGTTGTTGTTACTGGATTAGAGGAGTTCATGGAATGTGACCTTGTTGCCATATAAATGGTGTGAATCTGCTCTTCACCTGATTAACAATTGACATTGGCCAGTTTCAAGAAGATAGGAATGAAAAACTGAAATTCTTTGAATGCAGTATTATTAATATTGCTATAGATACAGAACTAGAGGAAATCGTTCTTGCTGCTCAGAATGTTTGTCTGATTTCTCCAATCATCGCTGGTTTTCTATAGGGTTCTTACTGATACATTTCAAGGATAGTTTAGATATGATAAAAGCATAAATATTTTGTGGAACTGATCAGTTAGGAGAGCAGCTAGTAGACATAGCAGCTTAACATTCAGAAACTGTTTAGTGATGTCTCTTTAGCAAAGATACTCAAAGAGGAGGTTGGAAAGGCTACTCCTCTGGAGCTCACTCAGTTCCTAAACTAGAGCTCAGGGTAGTATTGAAGGTGTGTGGATCCTTAACTAGAGCTCAGGGTAGTATTGGAGGCATGTGGATAATTATGAGATAAGAAACAAACTTAGGCTGCTGCAGCCCCTTCTGTGTGGGTCTGCAGGTGAAGTACTCAGCTCTTTAAGACTGTCCCTGTGCTATCTTCCACCAGGCTTTGCCCATATCTTGTGTACTTGTGCAGAAACCCAGAACAGGCTGTGCAATTGGTCAGTAAACCTGGTATTGATCCCTCAATAAAGGTAGGATAAGGCTCCAGAGAAAAGACTGTGTGGAGTGAGCTTATGGCAGCTAAATGAGCTGAATATGTACTGAATGCTTCCCTTTCCTAACTGGGGACCTAACCTGTGCTTCTGAAATCCAAAGTAGCAAGCACTTCAAGCTGAGTGGAAAATATCTCATGTCTAGGTGGCTTGCAAAAGCGACAGTGAAAAGCATGTGTCCCCGCGAATCACTGGGGGAGCTGGGGAACCAGGCGGGCTGCCAGCAGGTACACAGGGCCTACCCATGGGCATGGAGACCCTGCAAGACCACAGCTGCCCCCTTGTTTGTCTGAACTCCCCTATGGGCAGTGATGTGCAGCACTGGAGAGTAGAAATGTAGAAGAAGAATAGATCAGGGCTGGCCATTTGGACACACCTACTGACCCTGTCTCATTACAGAAGAGAGCACTCAGTGACATTAAAATAGAACA
The DNA here is from genome assembly GCA_013389965.1 of Todus mexicanus. Classification (NCBI taxonomy): domain Eukaryota; kingdom Metazoa; phylum Chordata; class Aves; order Coraciiformes; family Todidae; genus Todus; species Todus mexicanus. The sequence goes on from WEIS01094728.1 coordinate 17,489, forward strand.
AATTTGCAATGATATCAAGTTATATGTTTTATGAGCCATATAATTAACATGCGACACTCAGTACCATGGGATATTATTGACTTAAATAGCTTAGTAAGTATCAAAAAGGATTAGGCGTTGACATGAAACAGAATAGCATATGCACTGACACAAGCTAGGATCAAAATTACAAGGGCTACCAATCCTTGTGCTTCAGGGCATATTTTGATCATTAGCTTGGGGTCAGGAGGAAAGCCACTCTCTAATCGAGTAGCGCACAGCATGCACGTGGGTTATAGTTCTACAGATCTCTTTATTGGCCTGGTTTGATTCTTTTCCCTTCTTCTCTGTCTTCCTTTCATCCCCTCCTGTTCCCTCTCCCTCACATTTATCATCTGTAATAGGTCACTACTGAAGACAAGACACTAAACTAGATGGATGGCTGAATAGTCTGTACTAATAGGGTAATTTAATGTTTGCTTCTCTCCAGAACTCTAACGTTTATTTCAAATATAAATTTTATATTCTCTCCCTAAAAAGTTCCTCTCTTTCCAGCCTTCCTTCTATGCATGCTACTTTTTATTTTTATCAGCTACACCTGCAATCCACTTAGGCTCATTTGGATCATGATTTTTTAGAGGTAACAAATGAACCTCAGTCTCGGAGAAGGAACAGAATAACCAGCCATGTCAGAGGAACTTGATTATTCTGGTAGGTATGCATCAATTGCTTAAGTTAAAAAAAAAAATAAAAATCTTGTATTTATGAGTAATCATAAACAATGAATAATCACCTACGAAAATAAGGGGTTTTTCTTCTGCGTACATGACAGTGAGTCTGTGGACAGTCATGATAAAATGATGCTCGATTTAGGCAACTCTTTGCATATTTCTTTGTGGAGTCTGAAGCAAGATAATTTTTAAGAATTTTAACACTTTTCCTCACTTTCACCTGCCAAAGAATTCCTCAATTTAAGACGATGCAGTATGTCACATAATTCTAGAGGTTTGGGTGGGGTTTTTTGTACTTTCATTTGTTACTATACTGAACTAATGCCAGGAAGCCCCACATAACAACAGGGCAGGTGGAACTTTATGTCCTGTAAATGTTTGTGAGTGGTAAGATGTACCAGGAGTTACTCACTGGACAGCGGTGGCATATAGAAGAAAATTACTCAATTCTTTGTGAAATCCCAGGTTAATGGTAGAAAAACAGAGAATGGTTATTTTAAAAACATGTCTACTCATTTCACTCCTTGTTCCTTTTTTGCTTCTTGCATTCACCCTCCCAGATTGATTTCTAGCTCCACTCATTCTGACCCTTCCCAGGTCCTTTATTTTTGCTAACGCCCTCCCTTCATATCTGGCACTAGCCAGCGCCGCTCCATTCAGCACACTGATAGATGTTGCCTTTCAGCTTATTCAACCTTGCTGGAAAGACACTACCATGCAGCTCCTCCAGCATCCTTCCCATTTTCATAGTGGGTTGAATTCCAGTTAGTTTCTGTGAACTCATTTTGTATTCCTTCACTCTGCTTTCCTAAAGACCAATGCTTTTGTGTTACTGCCTTCCCACAGACATTCTTCGACATGCCAAAGCTGACCTTAGGCTCCGTGGACTGATGGGGCCTGATCCAAAGTCTATTAACACCAGATGAAACGTCCACTCATGCCCACGGGCTTTGCATTTTACTTACTTTCTTTAGTGCCCCTTACTCAGCTCCAGTTATTAAACCCAGATTAATCCCTGACAGTTCAGTGTACTCTATAAGCCAACCTGTGCTCCTTCGAAAGAGAGGACCCAAACCTGCTACTCTGCTAATATGAAATCTGCAGCTGGGTAATACTAAAAGCAAGGCATTACTTCCATATTTCAATCCTGCATAACTGAGGTCAGGATCTCACTTACTGTTCATTAGCTAAATCTCCCATTACTAGCGCACAGGCTCTCTCAAAACACTTTCTCACTGTTCAAATATGTTCTGGTCCTTAGGACATTATTCTGACCAGGCACCATTCAAGATTCAACTCTGTTTGCAGTTTTACTCTCGGTACGAGTAGACTCATATGTCAGCCAGAACATCAATATTTCTTTCTGTTGACACAATACTCTCTTATCCATATTGCCACCCCTCCTCCTGCTTCATTTTGTCTACATTCCTTTTGAAAACACTACTCTCATAATTTAGTCTCCCACTCAGTACTTGGTTTAATCAAGTCTGTCACTCAATTTATATCCTACTTCTCGCTTAACACAAGTTTCTCAGTTAGCAATCTGTTTCCGTAGCACTTACTATGCAGAACACATGCTTAGCTTTTCTTTCCACACTTGCTTCTCTCTTCCCTTTCTGGTTTCCAGATCCCATTTTTCCTTGTAACACCTGAAGTTGAGAAGCTTCCTCTTCTCTCTCCCTCTTTTTATGCTCCTTCTGTATTTTTATGACACCACTGCAATCAGGGCTTCTTAAATATCATGGGGTGCTTTGTGTAGGGCTCAGAACAGTCCTTGAGTCCAGTTAAAACCATTTGCAACTGCAGAACCTTTCTAACACCTAGCTTAGGTAAACCTCTCCTGTTGCTGTATTTCTGTGTTGTGACTTGTACCTCTTTTCATCTTCATCACCTTTCCTTGGTTTGTAGGAACACAGGACAAATGTACAAAAGTTAGGTTCTCTCTCACTGACTGCTGATTCAGCACGTGTGCTGAAATCTGCTCTTAAACATCAACTCTCAGTCTTTGTGTTGAGGAACAAAGAATGGAGCATAGTCCTGTTCCAATTGTTCTGTGCATTTTAACATAGGGGACCACCAAGTTGCACATATCTTGACTACATCATGTAGTGCAGCCACAGTACAAACTTAACAGCTCACCTGTCAGGCACAAAGAACATCTAATGATATGTTGGATGGTGGAAGTGCACTGCAGGTTGCGTATCGGCAACGTTTCCCACCGCCGCATCTAGAATCTCCCGCTCGAGTTTCATGTTATCAGCCAATTCGCCTGGTAAGAATTGTGAGTTGTCAGACTGCTTTCCTCCTTGTCTGCAGCTCCTCTAGCTGTTAGAGAAACTGGTGGATCACTAAATGAGGCTTTTGGAGGCTGAGTTTTAGCTCAGCAGGAAGCGGATTTACTGACTGGCACCTGTTGGACAGATAATTTGTTGGTTCTCTGAATTATTCTGCTGGGTCAGCAGGTTTCCAGGTTTCAATGCTGGCACGGTTTAAGACGCAGAATGCTGTTGTTTCATAATCACCTTCTAGAGGTGTTGCTTTTGTTGTAATGCTACTGTTATGTTGTCCTACTTTTGCTGTCTACTTTCTGCATAGGCTGGGTGAATTTTTGCCCACTGCACCGCTCAGGTGTAGACTTTGCAGCACTAGGCTGGCTGCATTTAACCTGGATCCAGGGAGCGGGAGGGGGGGACTTGTGCTTGTGGCTGCTGTCACTGCTTTTTATGTGATTGAAAACCACAACGATTTTGTAGTCTAGTCACAGAGCAGTAACGCATGCTACTTAGACAGTACTTTTCATATCAGTTTAATACTGCTCCTGGCTTGTGGTACGCTCATCTGTTTCTGTGCATGTTCTTACCACAGCTTGTGCTCCCAGTCATGCAGGAGAGGCCGGAGCAGCCCTTGCCTCTCTGGCTGGATCAGTGACTGCCCTATATAAATCTGCATATTAAGCAGATCTGGCAATTGTTCAGACAGAGGCAGACTCGCTTAAGTAAGAGGTGAAAATAAACTTGCTTACAAAGGCACTGCAGACAGCACTCTCGGATGGTATGCTATTAGAGACAGAACAGAGGCTGGGTTGTTTTCTTTTCCAGTTGGAGACTGATGATTTCTGTTTGTCTTCTGCGTCCAAGTCCCATCTCCATAAACCACTCGCGTGTGCGAGCGCCGGGGCTCATTTCTTAGCAGTTTCAAGACACTTGGCGCGTTACGGCTCTACCTCTGCACCAGACGGTTCATTCCCCCGGGGACTCCCACACGCTCTCCCCAAGGTCGGGCAACCTGGCAAGGCGCCGGGCCCAACTTTGAGGCGGATCGGGAGGAGCAGAAGGACTCGGGGGCTTCCCCTCGGGGAGCGACCCTGCGCTGGGCGGTGGCCTCAGACTGCGGCCAGGGCGGCAGCTGCCGGGAGCTGCCTCCGCAGCCTGCGGCGGGGAGAGCCAGGGGGGGCCGGGCACACCGGGGCCGGCTGACCCGGCACTGCGGGGCGGGGGGCCGGGCACACCGGGGCCGCCTGACCCGGCTCTGCCAGCCCGGCCGACGTGCGCCCGGGGGAAGGCGGTGGGGCGGNGGAGGCCGCCGAGCAGCGCCCCGGCCCGGCCCGTCCCGGCCGCCCTGCCCCATGCCCCAGCGGCACTGAGCCTCCCGCAGCCCCGAACATGGCCACCACGGCAACGTGCACCCGCTTCACCGACGAGTACCAGCTCTACGAGGAGCTTGGCAAGTACGGAGCCCGCTGCGCGCCCCCCGCCGGGAGGGGAGCCCCGGCCCCGGGACCCGCCGCAGCCCTGCCCCGGTGCCCCGGCTCTCCCGGCAGCCGCGGGGGATGAGCTGCCCCGCTCTAATCCTGCTCGCCGAGCCCCCCGTCCGCCTCGGCGGCATCGCCGCCCGAGGAAAAGGTGTTTTCTGCGCCCCTGGGTCGCCCCCGCCGCGGGCTGGGCTGTCCCCGCAGCCTGCCTCGGGCTGCGCCGTCCTGTTGCACCCCGGGCTTGCCTCTGCTCCCCCCTTGCCCTTCTCGGCACCGGGGCCGCCGCCGCCTTCTCCCCGCACCGTGTCCCTGCTGCACGTTGCCGTTGCCCTCAAGTGTTTCCGTGCTGGGACGCGGCACTGTGTCACCGCCACTCTGCGATGCTGCTTCAGTCCCCACTTCCTCGTCCCTGCGAAAGGACCAGGTGCTGCTGCACCGCGCTTCTCCCTCCCTCCCTCTCGCCTTCCCTCCCTCTCTCCGCACTTGTCTCCGCATTGGCAGACCTGCTGCTGCACCCTAGGACAGGGCTTTGCAGGGGGACCCTGTGGGACAGAAAAGCAGCTAGCGGTGGCCAGGGTAGGATTATGGGGACAGTGCTTCCCTGCGTGCTGCTGCTCTTCCTCTCCCTCCCTTCCTGCACCAACTGCTGGGCTCTGCTGCATCTCTTCTCTCCAGCTCGGTGTCCCCGTCCCTCCCCACAGTGCTGCAGCTGTGTGTCACCAAGCCCCGGCCCCGGTGCTGGTGCTCACCTTGCTGCCTATTGGTTTGCACGTAGAGGTTGAGGAAGGGGAGAAAAAGGCAGGACTCCGCAGTATCAGGAGGACTCAAGATATTTTAGGCTCTCTCTGGGGTTAACTGTCTTCTGGGGCCCTTGTGCAGCTTCTGTTCCTCTTTCTTATACTTTAAATACGTACATTTGGCCACAGACGTGGGTTCGCATTCCTGATCTGAAGGACTTGGCATTTTCTGCCAGTTTTCTCTTGCGTATCCTTCTCCCCTTTTCAGATCTTGCCTGTAAAGCTAGTTGTTACTCTTTTTCCACCCCGTTTTGTTGTTCTGTTGGTTTTGCTTTTTTTTTATTAAAAAAAGAAGGGACTGCTTTCAAGTGCTCATCTGTGTAGTCCTGTAGATTTTGAGTCCCTGTCTTTTCACCTTGGTTTCTGTTGTATTATCTCTTTTTTTCCTCACAGAAATCCTTCTTCCCTCTCTCAGACCTCTTCTCCAAGTGGCTCTTTGGAATAGTTGTAATAATATCAAATAGTTCCAGCTTGAGAAAATGTACAAAGCCTCGTAGCTTCCTACTGCATTAATAGGTACATGCTTATCCCCATTTTGCAGGTGGGTAGAGAGATGTAAGAGAACTAGTAACTTCTGCCAAGTGTCGCAGCGATTTTGTGACCGAGCTGGTGCTTGAATGTGGGAGAAATGAGTCCTGGTTGTCTGATGTAACTGCTGGGGATACTGTCTTCTGGAGATGGACTTAACGGCTAGTGTTTGCAGCGTTGTTCTGGGCCGCTTGTCTCCCGTTCATCAACCCCTTCGTGTCCTGTTTCTGTGCCCGTACGCTCTCTCTCTCTCGCCGCACAGCGTGCTCTTCTTACTGCGCTGTCTGTGAGGGGGCTTGAGGGGCGTTCAGAAGGCTTGAGTACCGTATCAATTAGGTTTTATTTGCTGATCAGGCAGCATGCACTGTTCATCAGATTCTCATGTGTTGTTTCCCTCCTCTGTATGTCTTCTGCCCTGTCCTTAATCTGGTCCGCTCTGGGGATAGGAATTGCTGCTACGGTATTCTCATTTTCAGTTTCATAGCTCCTACTCTCTTTGTTTTTCTTCTAGGGGAGCCTTCTCTGTGGTCCGCAGGTGTGTAAAGAAAAGTTCGTCACAGGAATATGCTGCAAAAATCATCAACACCAAAAAACTGTCAGCCAGAGGTTAGTGTCTCAATATACCCTTCTTCCGTTTATTAATAGAAAATACCTCACTGGAGTTGAAGCCGTAATAAGTTTAAGGGATCTAAAGTTGCTTATCTCTGTCGTTATTTCAGCGTTACAAAATAATTCAGTTGTGTGGCAAAGAGGAGATTGAAAGAAGGTAGCGTAGGATGATAGAAAATTTCCTGTATCTGGAAATGGATACTCCGTGAGGTGATGTTGTATTTTTTCTTTTTGAGATCTTTTTTCTGCAAGCTGAGCTAGAGGTACGTTTGTAGAAGATTTATCCGTGTGTGTGTGCAGATCACTCATAATAAAGACGTGTTGCAGACTGATTTTGCTGAATGTCTTTTCTACCGATGAGATGTCTCTTACCAGAACAGATGTGATTTATTTTATTATTTTTTTTTAAGGATAGATACTATATGCCTTGCTCCTTTCATGCTCTAGTTATACGTGGTGTATTTGGAAACTGCCTTCAAGGGCAGAAGTAGGTTGGATGGAGAAAGCTTGCAGGTTTGACTTCTCTCCAAATTAGAACAAGTATTTTCTGCTGTCATTAGTCCTGGAGACTTCTAAAACCTGAAACCAGGTTGTAGTCTTAGGGAAAGAGAAAAAAAATCTTAACTCTGCCTCTAAGCTTTTGGTCTTCTGTTTTCCGGGGATGTACGCATGCACAAAAGGTCACGTACCTTGTAGTACGTCAGGAACACGTATCTTGTTGTGCGTAGGGAATACCTTTCAGGGATTAAAGTTGCTTTGCGGGTGGGATGGATGGGGGCAGAATGTGCAAAACTGAACTGCAGGAAAAGATCCTGAAAGCAGAGAGTGCAACAAGTTGAAATGCCAGAGGCGACTGTTTCTAGAAGATGTGAATAGACAAGATCTAAGTCCTTAGAGGCCTTTAATATTTGACAAAATTAACATATTAGGCCCTTGACTGTCTTGCTTGCTGAATAGGTCTGGCTTATTAGGGGGGGGTTCACTGAGTAGTGGGGGAAAAAATAGAAAAGCAGGAGGAAATGGCAAATGATCTTGATAAATGATTTAGAAGTGAGGAATGTTTTGCCTGGCTCCTCTAACAGAGAAAAATAGAATAGGTATTTTTGGTTTTGCTGGGATACGAAATGTGGTGATAAGAGCGGAAGACGACTTGAAGAATGGTGAAAGAATTTCATTTACTGTAGCTTGCATGTACAAGTAGTGTCTGAAGTAGAGAGCACTATGTTGTGAAGGTTGATTTTTTTATTTTTATTTTTTTGGGGGGGTGGGGGACTTGTGGAAGTAAGCGTATGTTATAATGTGTCATTTCAGTATCTAGCCCACATGAGGTCATGTTGGGAACCAACTAGGGGAGCCGTAGATCGTTTAGGAGGTGGCTGCAGATCCTGTGAGAATTGGTGTCCCCTCCATGGTCAGGTGACAGTGCCCGCTGATGTAGGTGGGATATCCAATCTCTTGAGTTCAAAATTAGTTCAACTTAATATGAGAGAGGTTTGAAGGGTGGCTTTGCTTTGCTGACGGCTGCTAATGCCACGTTCTCGCCGCAGCATTCTCCATCCATCCTGTAGCAAGGACTAAAGCTCAGGAGAGCCATCTTCTCAGATGCAATTGGACGCAAGCCTGCTTAGAAAAGGAAGAGGGTAGCTTGATAAAACGATCACAAATGAGAAACTCTTTTCTTGCAAAGGAAGCGGAATTGCAGTTAACTCTGGAGATGAGAGAAATGGCAAAAACTGCAGCGTTAATATAGTTGAAACAAAATTCAGAAATGTATTAACAGGAGTCCAAAAGTAGCAGAAGAACTTACCGAGTCAGTTTTTTAAACGTTTAGGCACATGAGTTACGAGGGAGCAATATATAGATTCTAATTGTTTTGCATGTTAAGGTGATGACAGTTTTATGACCCAGCAAGTAGGAAGAGTAGGTATGGGTGAATACAGGCCATGTTTTGATCTACTACTTTCTGGATTTTGTACCTTCCTATAAATAAAATACATAGAGGATATTAGGCTGATCATCAGCTGCATAACTTGAGACAGCTGGCAAAGATTTCCTTAGGTATTGGTTAGGTATATGGCAGGTGTGGAGAGAACCAAGAAAGGAAATGGATGTTTCTGCTAGTATAGCAGAACATCAGAAACAAGGTACTGATCAGGTTTCATTGAAGTCTTATCCAAGGGCTAAGGAATCAGAATTTACAGTGAAAAGTGAATGGCAACTTCAGCTGAATACATAGGTTCCTCAGTTATTCCAGCTGTGTTTGCTGATAGCTCAAGTGGTTAGTACAAAAAGGGACCAAATATTTTGATAGGAACTTAGTGAATTCACCTTGGAATAGGTCTTTAAAGCACTGAAGGAAAAATGCATGCTATTTAGACATTGCAGCTGTAAATCGGTGATTAGGGAGATTTGATTCAGCAACCTGAAAATGAAAGTCTCAGGGAAATGCATTTTAGAAAGCTGTCTCCCACAGGAGGAGAATTACGGCATTAATTCTGCAGTATCTTGGATATATGTTGCCTGATGCTTCCTTTCCCTGAGCTGGCACTTCTCCCCGGGGAGGCCGTGTCTCTGCCTGGCAGTACATACGCACGAGGCGATCCTGCGCACCCAACTACATGCCTGTCTCTTGCGCAGATTAACCCACCCTCCTGACCTGCCTCCTGCGTCGCTGGTTTTCTTCTAGGCTTGGTCACAGCATCAGGATATTCCCTTGTGTGTGGGCACCCTGCACCTCTCCAACTTAAGCCTAGTGATGTTTAACATTCTGTACCTTCTCTAGCAGTATTTGAATGTGGTGTGGTAACTTCTACTTCAAGAGCCAGCGTCTTGCTGCTGCTGAGAAGTATGTCTAGCCCACTGTTGCTTCGCAGAAGTTTTGTGTGCTCTAGGGCGTCCCTTGATTATGTCCAGGGGAACAGTAACAAAGCCTCGCTCTCCTTCCACGGTACTTCTGGTTACCTTTGTTTTTCAAGAGATAGCTGACTGGGAAGTGCTGCATAGCTTGCTGTACGTAGCTGAAAAGGAAGAAGAGGAGCACTTCAGAGCAAATTGCATGTGTTTAAAGGGTTGTGTATTACTTGACATGTTTATGAAACTATTTTCTTAAAGCAGTGGAGACTTGAAGAGGCATGGTGCTGTTACAGGGCTTCCGTGTGAAAGCAAGGAGGATGAATGTGGTGCTGGTCTTTGTGAAGGGTAGTCCCAACAACTTCAGTCTAGTAAGCTTCACGCTTCGTAAAATGCAAAGTCAAATGTTGAGTCTCTGTTCCTCTGTCTATGATTACTGGACGCCTGTTCTCTTTTTTAACAAACCATGTCCGTAAGAGCTGATCTAGATTAAAATTTGTATTTCAGCTATTGCGATTACTCATATTGTGTTGATGCTTAAGACTGCCCGGCAAAGAGTATGCCAAGAACTGTAATGCTCAATAGGGGCCAAATGCTTGTGGAAAGGGAGGGGAAACAAATTTCACCTTAGTCAGCATTCAGCTGACATATAAGAGCAGTGATTATTACACATGGGGGAAATACAATGCTTCAGTCATCTGAAATTCCTGCGGGATTGAACGCACAGGCTTTTACCAGAGCTACAAGTAGAGGGAAGTAATAACAGTAATTTTTTTGTAGTTGTCTTGTGGGTGTCATCAAAATACTTTTTGAACATGAAAAATTATAGAAAGTAGTGCTTCAGTTCCTGGACAGCAGTGAAGTTTAAATAAAGTAAAATTGCTTGCAGTGATCAAAAGGGTCAACAGAGAAGCAGTAGGGAAATATCCAGGATTTGACTTTCCTGTGTACACTTTTTGAGAGTCTTGCATTGGAAAGAGGTAGACAGAGCTCTATCTAGGGTGTTGTTTATACCAAATAGTATATAGTGATCCCACCACCCCATAAAGGATTTTTGATCCTTGTTTTCCAGGTGTGGGGAGAGAAATCTCTGTGCATTACGTCTATTCTTAATTTCCCTTACTGTTGAAAATCTGTATCTTTCAACTCTTGCAAGTGACACCTCTTGATCAAAGACATGAAAAGCAACTGTCTTGAAACTTAGACTGCTTCACTGCTTTGCTTCCCAGCTTTCTCCTTACTGGGGTTTTGCTCTTGCCTGTGGAATAAAGAGGTGGATTCTCTCCCTCTTTACAAGTTTGTAAACCAGATCAAAATTTTCAGTCTACTCAGTTATTTTGTTGTTGTTCCTGTAGGAGATTATGTGAATTGTGGGAGGAGCAGGGAAATACTTCTGTGTATCAAACCCCGACAGGGAAAAAGCTTTCTCTTTACACTTCCAATACAGCTTTTTTCGTACACCTCTCTTACCTTTCTTTCGGTTCCTTCGTGGTTGCTGATTTGGGCTTTACAGCATTTTTTGTTGGAGGTGTCAGTAGTAGTTTCCCTGGACATCGAGGCGTTGAGCTTGAATGCCGCAGAGGAAGTTTGACAGCATCAGTCCCTAACCTCTGTCTTGATCTGCTCTGTAAATGTTCTTAGCCGGAGTCAGGACTCTCTTGGATTGCTCTTGTTGCTGCCAGGTTTCAAGTCCCCCGTGGGCTCCAGCCCAGCCGCTGGAAGGAGGCGCAGGCAGCGCTGGTGCACTGCAGCCTGGCACAGCGGCTCGGGGGGAGAAGCGAGTGAGCCCAGCACCCCGGGCACAGATGGTTGAAGCACAAATCCCAACTCGTGTAGAGATGTCCTGTAATAGGTGTCCTCTGTGCGTGCCTGTGGTAGGAGGCTGGGGACAAATGTCCTTCCTTGCAGAGGACGGCAGATCAAACCGCGTCTGCTCAGCTGTACTTGCTGAGCAGCCAAAGCGGGGTCTGGTCGTTTGGTGTGGGAGAGGAGCAGCCCCTCCTGCAGGGAGGGCCTTCGGCCGAGCGTGAAGAGCTCCTCTGAACCCCAGCTCCTTCTCCTCCTCCCCTGTGCCGCCTGCGAGGGGTCTGCGGGACGCAGTGATCAGGGCGCGTATAGCAGAGCTGCAGCCGTGGCCAGGCGTGTTTTGGGAGGTCCCTGCGCACATGGAGGGCTGGATGGAGCAGGGCAGAGGGTGCCCACCCCTCGGAGCGGGGCTGCGGCCGGGTGCTGCCTGCCGGGGCCCGGGAGGGACTGCAGGGACCCAGCCGCTCGGGGAATGGCTGTGGGGCCGGAGGGGCTCTGGGTGCTGCAGCAGCAGCACATGAGGGCAGGGGGCTGCTCCTGCGTCAGGAACTGCAGCCCTCTCTCTCCCTCCTCCTCCCTGCCGCCTGCAGCCCCCGCTCAGGGGAAGAGGAGTTCAAGCAGTCTGTGGCGCTAGGGGGAATGTCACAGCAAGAGCTGCTCGGAGAAGGGAAGTGTGCGTGTGTCTGTGTGCGTGTAAAGGATGAATCCTGACCTTGGGGGAGAGACTGGGGCTGTGAGCTTGATGGGGGCTGTGGAGGGTGAGCCTGGCTTTTTGGCTGCCTCAAGCTGTTGGTACGGCCCTGGCATGAGAGTGGCAGAGATTGGGTGGGTGGTGAGCAGTGGGAGCCTTGCTTTGGCTGGGGCTCCTCTGGCCGGGAGCTGGATGCTCCCGCTGTGGGTGTCAGTGATGGTTGGGGTTACCCCAGGTTGCCTCTCAATTTACGCTGTATATTTTATAAAGGAGCTGGAACAGAGCAGACAGGATTTCAGCCTGTGTCTGTCTTCTCAGTGGTCACAGTGAGTATTAGATTTCTAGAGGTAACAATGAGGAGGGGCAGTGGGCACACAGATTGGGCAGGAGTTCCTACTGCCTCCACGTGAGCTTGGAGAAAGGAGCTTGATGAGAGAGTTTCTTGTTTTCCCAGTATAAACTGGATTTGCGTATGGCAGAGATGTGATTAGACTAACTCCCGCATGTGTCCTGAAACCCTTGGCTCTAGAGCATTTACTCTGATCAGCAAGCCGCAAGTGAAATATTTCCAGATATCTCTCCAGTGAGGAGTGGGATGTTGAGCACACTGTAGATATTTGGGGCAAGGATAGCTACTTGAATTTCTTGTAAGAAGGATCCAGTGCAAAAGCTACGGGTTGGGGTTTTTTGTTTATTTTGGGGTGTAGTGTGGAAATTTCAGTGCCTCTAAATTTAATTCTTCTCTGGACAGTACCCACCACTGTCAGAGGAGGACTCACCTGTGGATCATAAAGAGATTTCTGAAGAGTCCTCCCTCCTCCACCAGTGGGTTAGCACCACTGTTTTAGAAGAGAACTGACAATCTTTTTGTTCCCTTCCACACCCTGAAAGTATTTTATTTTATCTGGCCCGGCAAAATGGGTAAAGAAAATTTTCAAATGGGAAGCACACTAATAAAAAATTCTCTCCACTGTGCCACCTACGAGTACCATGTATCTGCTTCACAACTCTGACAACCAGGGCATCACCCCTCTTTTCATTAATTCTGGCCTATCACCTGTTTTGATGTTTCAGGTGTTTCTTCTTCTTTGTTCTTGACACCTCCTGATTTTCACCAAGATAACAGTCTTTATAAAAAAATGTTAATTTGGCAGCCTTGGACTATCGAGTGAGCTATTACTGTTGGCTTGGCTTGGAGACGAAGGCAGTATCAGCTGGCACCAGGAACACCAGTGCAGGAGAGAAGCCTGGAATGTAGTGAAAAAAAAAAAGTGGATTATCTCACCACAGTGCATGTTTGCCTGCGACAGAAGTGATGTCAGTGCTCAGAGCAGTCATCCTGGGGAGAGCAAAGGTGCCTTGGTTCTGATGGGCAAATGTGTACTTAAAATTTTGAAGGGCTCACTAGGTTTTTTTAGTGTCTGTAAGAAATGTCAAGCTGTAATTTAAACAACGTAGTTCCTGCTGACCCTTATGACAGTAAGTGTAATGCTCAAAATATGGGATCCTGTGAATTAGGCTGACCTCAGATTCCTTCTTGTACCTTCTTAAATTTACTGTCTATTTAAATATCACTGTATACCTCTGTTCAGGCTCCCCGAGCATCCTGGTATTGCTGCCTACATGATTTTTGGAGAACAGTAGCAGCAATACTTCTGAAGAAATGTGCCAGCAGTATCTTAGAAATCAGCTTTTTGAACACTGAGGGTAGCCAAAGATCAGTGAGGAATGCATTTAGCTTTCAGGGGAAACTGAGTCTATAGTTGTTAGATTTTGATTCCTCATAGCTTTTTCTACCTGTTACTCTCCACCTGCCTTTCTGTTTTAAATTTGAATTTATTTCGAATGCTCATTTACTTTAACCAATAGTTATATTGATCTATAATGCTTGATTGAAAAAAAATCCCATCAGTAATACTGCTTTACCCTCCTACTTTCCTCCCAGAACATGCTGCTGAATTCCTCTTGCTCTCACCTATTAGATGAGCAGACTGGGGAGGATGGTGACTGATGCAAGTGGCTGATTGCTGATGACTCTGAGAAAAATTCAGAGATGTAAGGAGGGATGGTTAATGTTGTATCTTTCCTTTTTATGATGGGGTCAGGATAGGAGATAACTGTGGCTGTACTCCTGGTGTCAAAATCTGTCTCCTGGCAGAGTCAGAAGAATTCCCCTCTCTGAGATACAAGTTGAGTAAACTTAATGACCTTTCAGAGAATGCGTGTGTGAATGTGCATATAGATGTGATACTGTACTCTCAGCACTTCCACGTAATGTTCTTGAGAGCATGAGTTACATATCTCTCTAAAGTGGTGACCTGCTGTCCTGCTACTTCAATCCAGAGTTCCCATCCTGAGAGCTGTTGTCCAAGCTCCCGCAGGCCTGAGCTGTCTTGTCTTTCCTGTGGCTGGAGTCTGCTCAGCAGTGATGCTGGGACAAGTCCAGATTAGTGTTCTGCATTTGAGCAAGGTGCTAGCTCACCTTTTGCTTTGCTAGAACGCACAGGTGATTTGGCCACTCAGCACAAGACCTTTTTTCTCCGGGGCAGCAAAGACAGCATCTGTCTTTGCAGTGCTGCTGTTAACATGGTTCTGAGTCCCAAAAATTGAGCTGAGAGCCATCTTGGAGAAAAGAGTGGGCATTGTGGGAATGAAGACACGCTTAATTTAAAAGAAAAACAAACCCCATGTAAATGTATATGTCGGGAAGGAAGGTGCCCACAAAGACGAGCCTGGGAGTAGGCACAGCTCTTCGTAGGCCTAGCGAGCCAAAGGTGAAATGGCAGCAAAGGCAGGGAGCGGCAGCCTGCCTGCTGGGGCGGCGCTGCTGGGTTATCTCTCAGGGGCTGTTGCCATGATGACAGTGGCAAACAGGGACTGAAAAATTTACCAGATGCGTGTGAGCCAAAGGATTAAACTTTCTCATAGGAGGGGAGGGAGGGGAGGAGGAGGGTGGGTGATGATGTATTAACGAAGGACAGCATCCTAGTGAGAAATGCCAGGCTCTCCTATAGCTGCTGGGATAGTGAGGGGGAATGGAGGCTGACATTTCTCCTCCGATCTAAACTCTGGGCAATGCTGCTCTGACAGATCCTCTCTTTGAAGAGGAGGTGAAGGCACTCGGCTTTCACTGGGTAAATCAACACGATTGGCACTGTTTTGGCAGGTGAAACAAGTTGGGAAAAGATGGCATCTCTTTCTTTTTTTTGCCTTTTTTCTTATTCCTTATACCTCCAAATAGTTCTAGTTCTCGATGTTGTGCTTAGAGCTTTTCCACATCAGAGTTGGTACAAATAATCAAGTTTCAGTCTTGCCTGCAGGTTTCAGATTATTGAACGTGAAGCTAACCAGCCCACACTAGTGTTATCGATAACACAAAGCTGTTGTCATTGAAAGTGTCTCATGCAAAACCATGTCAGCACCATTAGGGCTAATACTGGTCTTGACCCTGTATACTGCTTTTGTCCTTGCTGGTTTCCCTTCTCCAAACTGGAGTGGTGTCCCTGCATGTCAGAGCTGATAACATGGTGGGAAAGGCCTGTGTGTTGGGCAGGTAGTGCATGGCAGAGGCTGGGCTTGGGTAGTTTTCCCTCCGCTGGAGCCTGAGGGAGTCCTATCGCTACCCTCTGCTGCAGCCTCCTTTGTGAGGCTGATCATGATAAGAGGTGGTAATAGAAGAATTAGTGATTCGCTGTTAGCTGGAGAGTGAGGAGCTGGTATGGGGACCTCTGCCCTTAGTGCCTGGAATCTCAGTGCCCCATAGCTCAAAAGGTGGTACCACTTGGTTGTTTGCAGTACTACAAGTTATTACGGTACCTTTTTGCAGGCTGCTTTAGGAAAGAGTTGACTGATGGTGCCCAGCAAACCTTTGTGCAGCAATGCACATACTAACACAAAATGTTTGCATGCGGACTTACTCAGATAGAATTGTAATAATTAAAACTAGTTTCTTTCTGGAAGGACTTCTTCAACTTCAAACGTGTACTTGTGAAATTAGATGTTACTATCATGGAAATTAACGGTTTAGGTCTTTCCTATGAGTCCAAATCCCAGTGGGCTTTTTAAGCCCTTGTGAATACAGGCTGTGAGTGAGAACAAGGATGTTAAGGCTCTGAAGCCAGTTCCTGAAAGCTTATGGAAAGGATCTTTTCTTTTCCGTTCCCTCACTTCCACTCAGCTCAGTATTCGGATGTGCTTTATCTTCTGCTGTTACTGTGTCATCTCTGGTAAATCAGTTGGTGTAGACCGTGGTAAGTGATAACTGTGAAGGCAGAGATGTCTTCTCTTGATGTTGAAGACAACTTTCCTTTGAAGGAGGAGGTTTTTCGCAATTCCAGGGGAGCAGTGAGAAAAGTGGTTTGACACAGCCTGAAGTCTGAGGTGAAAAGAGAAGAGCTAGAAATCTTTAAAGTTGGGTGCACCAGTTTTGGGGTTATTTTTTCCATTCTCTGAGCTCTCTTCTTTTACAGGCGGGACTGAGCATAAGGTAGCCTAAGAAGATGAATTTTATCCTGACTTCTCTCTTGAAGATTATGTCCTGAACCTGTTGGTTCATTTCAAATCTACCATACGTTCCAGAGGGGTCTGCAGTTGGTGGTCTTGCTTCTGAGTCGGGGTCTCCTTGTCTGTGGAGCATAATATAGTTGGTGTGTAAAGTTCCCTGCAGCTCTGGAGATGTGTGGGATGTCTGTGTTGATCCTGCTGTTGTGCTTGCTGCTAGAGACCTGATGTCATACACCTGGCTGGAAAAGTGACTTCAGAGGGGATTGGCCAGTGCTTCTCTGGGACACACTTACATAGATGCACATTTCAAATAGTGTGGGTGCTCTGGAAACTTCTACAGGGAAAACAGTTTGTTAAACCTCTTCTTGTATTGGTCTCCAGTGCCTGCAAAATATACTTACTAAGTAGCATTTCTACTGTAGCGGAGCAGCTGCCGCTGATAAAATGTCAATGTGTATCTTGGATTTTTTCTTTTCTTTTCTTTTTTTTTTTCTCACCTCCTACCCCTTTGTATCAAGGCATAGAACATGTCATAGTTGATGGGCCACGAAATCCCTCCAGGGTGACTGGAGAAAAAAATAGATGTGGAAGAAGGGAGTTGTCTTTAGTGCCCCTGTAACCCACATGGACTTGTTGGAAGGTTGTTCTTGGAGGCTAATGGAGACTATAGCCTGGTGATGCCAAGCAGGAGTTCTTTCTGTTATTTGCCCAAAGAGTTGGTATGCTATTAAGTTTAATTTTGCCTGCCTCAGGGCCTCTCCATGTAAGCTTTAGGTATCAAATGTCCTCTGTTGCGATTGTGTTGGAGAGATTAGAAGAGTTGAAGTTGCGCAGATTTACTGTATAGCTGGTGCCAGCGCAGAGACTAAGCTTGATCGTGACGGATGTGCTTCTTCAGTGCAAGTTATAGTGATTCATAGCTCTTGTGCTACTTCAAGTATTCCTGCTTTTCGGACTGCAGAATTGAAAAGTGGCTTCCAGCTCTGCCCATTTTTGTTTGACTTGCATGTTGCCTGGCCTAGAATCTGCTAGCTCTGCAGATTAGGATATTGTGTTGCGTCTACTGCTTCTTATGAAGTTGCCCGGATTAAAATTTTCAGTGTTGCCTCATCGGTGCAGAGCAATGATCCACAGCCTTCTCTGTCTGCATGAATTGCTCTTGCACTTAATAAGGATGATACAGAGGAGCAAGGTGTTGGTCAGCTTGTCCTCTGTGTGGAAGCGCTTCTATGGCAGCAGATTAGGGGTCGAGATGTGAAAAGAGAGGAACAAGGTAGTTTGCTTTTTTGATAACCATTATCAAATATTGCTGACAAGTCCAGGTGACTCTGGCTGCTGCCAGCAGTTTATGTTGCCGCAGAGCTGGTTACCCAGCTTTAAGGAAGCGCGTTATGCCTCATTAACTCTTTGTGGCTCTGTACGCTTAGTTTCTTCAGTAGTCCCAAAGCTGAGCTTAAAAAGCTTTTCCTCCCACCACCTCACAAATGGTCAGAAAGTTTCTTGGCTATCCTGGGATTTTCAACCTGCTCATTTCCCTGATGATATACGAAATGCTAGCTGCTGAAGTGTTTCCTCATTTGCAAAAACACAGCTAAGACTCCTTCCCTATGTTGGAAACAAAACTTGTGTCTCATCGATGCAGTTAACTTATCTGAAGCGGGGGTGGGGGCTGGCTTGGGAACAAGGAAACAGGCAGCTCGACTGAGCCAGAGGAATTTATATTCTTCCTTCTGCATCTCTGAATTCCTGGATCCTGCATTGCAGTGACTTGGCACTGCTGAGACCTGCCTCCCTGCCACACTGTTACCTTGTCTGCTAACCAGCCGTAGTCTGATATTTATTTAGCTGGTTCATCCAAACTCACCTGATGTGATCAGCTGATGGTGAGAAGAGAGGAGCTTGTGTCCAGGGATGAGCTCACTTGGTGAGATTTCTCTTCGTTTAGATGTGCGCTTCAGGACCTTCTGTGCCTAGCGGGATCAAGACAGAGTTGCTGGAGTTCTTGCACAGGTCACACTCGCTGTGTGTGCAGCAGTGAGGTCACCGGTATGGCTGTGTCGCCTTCAGAGCAGCTCCGTGCCCTGCTGTCTCACTTACTGCATGTCCACTTTAAGAAGGTTCATCTGCAATGCAGCTGTTAGCAGGAAAGTTCTGTAAATCAAAAGGGAGTGAGCGCAAGTGAGCGTGGTGTCTGGGAAACTTGTGCAGAAAGACTTTTTGCAGGAGGAGGAGGAGGAGAAAGGGATGGCACCACAGTGCTGATGCTAGGAGCCCCTCCTCTCTCTGTGCCTGTTTGCACCAGCTGCTCAGCAGCTGGAAAACATGTGGAAAAGCACAATGGGCAGCAGCCCTGGAACTGGAAAATCCTGTCACACTTTTCTGTTCCTCACGCTGCCACAGAGTCTAACCAGCTCTTTGCTTAGGGCCGATCCTCTCAGGACGTCTTTATTGCACACTCGCTTCTCACACAGGATGTCCTGTTACAATTTGGAGCTTGTGAGCTTCTACACGTGACTCAGAAACACACGGAGGCCCCATGAGTTGCAAATTTATTACTGTGCCCTCCTTTGTTGCAGTCAGAGCAACCACTTGCTGGTGCAAGGGCATGATGCCAGTGACCTGTGTGGGTGCTGTGATGCCAGGGAGGAAGCCCACAGGTGGAGTCAGCTGGAGTGCGATGGCTGTGCAGGTGTTACACCTGGCAGGCTGGGGACTGCTGCTGAGTGACTTGGTACAAGGAAGAGGAGAGGGCTCATGTGCTGCAGTACCCTGCTGCAGTTGGAGCAGATGCACTGTCTGAGGGGGAGCTCTGTAAAGGTTGCTGCCCCTCAAGGAGGCTGGCCAGAGAGCATGTGGGTTTGAGTACGATGGCTTGCTGTTCTGCTCTTCCCCATCCCCTCCTGCTTTTCCAGTGTGTGGAAACCCTTTGAAAGAATGCCTTGGTGTCAGCCATCCCGGGAGCTCTTGTAGGATTGTTTCGTGGTTCCCCAACCACAAGTTTCTGTGGATATTCCAGGGAAGAAAGTCCTCTGTGGTTTCTGTGGTTAAGTAGCTGGGAAGTGTGATGTGTTCCAACATCACACTGCAGGTCTGCAGGGATACCTGGAGCTCCATGTGCCACCGCTGGAGAGGGCCTCACAGGACCTTCCTTAAAAGTGGCTGCAGCTGGTGAGAGGGCATGCTCTTTTTCGTTCTGGTGCTTAGCAGGCAAGGCTTCCTCCTTCACCGCATCTTGAAGTATTCTGGGCAGACTTAGTTCTAGGTTTCTTCATTTCCGCTTGGGAAAGCGTGTTCTGTTGATGGTTATTGGCGATGCAGGAGAAATTGGGGTGTGATTCACCACCTGCTTTCCCTTCTATTTCTTCTCTGCCTCTCCTGTTTGTCTGGGCATTCGTTGTCCTTCTCGTAATAACTGAATTGTGCTAACCATGTATAAGCAACGTTCCCTCCCCTTTTGCCGGGGGACTGGCTGACTTGTAATAAGTTATTTTTAGGGTTTGCTTCCTGGGATATTCTACCCGTGGCCAGTTATGGTGATGAAAATGTCACTGAGATGCAGAAAGGACTCCCAACTCATTGCTGGCGTGCCTGATCTTTCTGTTGTAAGGGTGTTCATGGGGGACATGAGTCCCTTACCACTACATCACCTGTGATTAGGGAGACAGCCACAATAACTGTGCAGCGTGACCCCCTGTGAAAAACACACAGAGCTTCCAGGGTGATATATTATGTTGCAACTGAATTAGCCCAGGAGGAGTGGAAAATTAAAAAAAAAGAAAAAAGAAAGCAGGGAAAAGGCTTTCTTTGGTTGCACTGGAATTGGTTTTGCCCTTTTTCTTTTTTGTATGTAGGGATGTCAGCGCTGCAGAGCTGTGTGTCCGTGTACAGGGCTGTCCCTAACAGGCAATTTGCTCCTTGTACTGGGTGTATTAGGTTGCACTGGGTTGCTGCCAAATGTCTAGTCTAGACTAGGGGAGAAGGTGTGTGCTCATTCTTTTTAAACACCTCTCCCACCCTAGATTTGTAGCTTGCAACACCTGAAAAAGTTGATCTTTAAGGCAGCTGTAGCTAGCGAAGCGTGAGTGTAATAAGGGCAAATGAATTACAGACCCCAGCTGAATGAGAAGGCCACGGGTTGACAATATGCAGTGTGTGGTGCCTGTGTTGGCATACAGAGCACCTGTATCTTTCTCTGAAGATGTCTGTCTCCTTCTTTGTATCACAGCAGGTCTCTTTCCTTTTCAGTCTCATCCCTTGCATTAAGAAACAAAGCTCAGAAGAACTCTTCAGTAAGGAATCGTTGAGGTGATGGAGATGGGAAAGCATTTGATTTCCAGCTNTTTGGACTCTTGAGAAGCTGAAGGCAGGCACACTGTCTCTTTCTATCTTTGCCTTGTGTTACTACTGGGTGGACTTAGTGATGTATAGTGTGTTTTGCCTTTTGTATAGAAGTGTTATGGTGTCTCTGCTATAGGCGATACGTGGTGTAGTGCATACGTGCCTTTTAAGTCTTCTGTCGCTGAAATTTTTTGGTATCCTGTTCTGTATTTACAGCTTCCTCTGCTTAATTTAAAGTTGTCCTAGTATTGCTAGGGGAACTTAGTCTTAAAATAGATGGTTTGGCCTTTTTTCTTAATTATTCTAATCCTCAGAGTCTTGGTGTTTCTTCTTGTCAGAAGAATGTATTTTGACAGAGGTGTTACCTCTTTTGGAGAGGAGTCATTCAGCACTTGGATGCAGAACCATTCATCTGTACGCTCAAGAATTTTTCGTTTAGTTTACTCTTGCTCATGTCCCTCAAATACCAAATCAAGGCAGCATTTCCATCATCCTTCCCTCTCTCAACTGGTTGGAATAGCTAAAAAAATAAGTGATGAATGTAGGCTTACTGTTGTGTGCACACTGCCCGCCCCCCCCCCACTGTATCTTCTGCAGTGAAGGAATGGTGTTCTACTGAATACCAGTATTAGGAGCATGCAGAAATATTGTGAGTTTGTTTCCGTCCTGAGCTTCCATCATGTGGGTTCAAACATAGGTTTGCTTGGTTCATTCAAAAGAAATCCATCTGTTTGACCAGTGGCTGCAATATCAAATAGCATTTTATTCAAGGTCCATATTGTACAGATGTGCAGTAGGTCTGCAGGCTTGGGCAGCCCTGACAGTGACAGCTGAATTGAAGTTTGCCAGGTTTGTATGAGAAGGAGCCTGTAGGCCCTCCTGCACAGGAGAGCCTTATGGTTTCTGTTCGCATGTTGTTAAAAGCGGAGTTGGTGCTGGGAACTTTCCCTTCCAAGTAGAGTTTTTGCCAAGGTTTTGTTAGAGATTTGCTCGCTCCTACGGAAAGGATGGGTGCTTAGTCTTTTTCTCTAGGTGTTTGATTCCCCCTACTCCTTGTCCTCCCAAAATTTGTTTTCCCCTACCTGCAAAAGGATCCTTCCACTGCACTGTGCTCCTCTGTGTCACCAGAAAAGTGTTTCCGCAGCTTTGTTTTAGTCATGTAGCCTCAGCTGTACTTTGTTGTTCCCCGCGTCAACTACATAATGCATCAACAGCTTTCCTTAAGCATCCTTCATCCTTGTGGTACCACTGCTGGGCAGGGAAGTATTTGTCCTATTTTAACACTTGGAAATACTGAGAGAGATGCAAATTTTTAACTGCTTTCCAGAACACTTGGCAATAAGCCATGACAAGTTAGGAAAAGAGTCCAAGTCATATTCTTTGCTATAACAGTGATAAGAAGAGTGTAGGTAGGAAAAGGACTCAGAGGCATTTGGCAGGAAAATAACATGGAGTAAAGCGTGTGGTATCAAGAGGAGTTGTAGTCTAGTTTGCTGGTTATAGGAATAAGATTTTGACATGTTTCTTGTACTGTTTTCTCCTTTGATTTGCCTATTGTTTATGGAATACAGCTCTGAAATACATTATGTCGGGCATGCATTTGTACTCTCTACATTTTTTGTTATTTTTCTTAGTGAAAAGAAATGGTTTGAAAACTAGAGGTAATTACCTTTGATACAGAAATTCTTCAACAGATCACAATAAACAGCACATGATTTTGTGTGTGTGTGTGTGTGTGAAGAGTAGTCAGAAAAAGTCAAGGAGATCACTTAGATATAAAATTGTTTCGTTGTATCAGTCATAACTACGGGAATGGAGACAGTAACATCTGCAGTGGGTTGCTTTCTGAAATGCGTAAAAGTAAGGTGGTAAAAATGAAAACGTAGACCTCTAGGATCAGCAACCGTACCTAAGAGTGAGATTAAGAGCAATCTTGTGGTAAGAATTTAGGTAACTTCTAAAACTGGCTACATTTCAGCATCCAAATAATTGAGTCAGTTGTGGAAATTTAGGTTATGGGGTACTGTCAGGAAACCATTCCTGCTCCCCACTTGCTGTCTCTCGTTGTCTAACTAATTGATCTACTAGTGCAGAGGTTTCCTACCTTCTGGAGAGTTTGTAAACTTGTACATTAATGTATGGTTAAGGCATTTTAAGTCTTTCCAAGGGAGACAGCTGTAGATGCACAAGGTATCCAGCTGCAAGCCCTCTCGATCATACAATAATGTCAAAGTAATATGAAGTCTTCAAGAGTAGAACATCCTTTGCCACCCAGGGAGGAATAAAATCTTGAATGCGTTTAAGAAGATTACTGTTAACTCGTCAGAAGGAATAATGAGAAGTTATGGGACAGAGCTGAAGACCTGTCATTAACTGAAAGCTGGTTCACAGGAGGGAATAAAAAATGGGAGGGAATGACCCGTAAGCTATTCTGTACTTAATATTGTGTATGCAGGGCATACTGCTCTCGTTTCCAATAGCGTGACTGAGGTTTTCTTTAGAAGGCAGTTAGAAACCATGCTGTAGAGGTGTTGGAAGGAGTATCCTTATGACAGGGGAACGGAGGGAAAAGGAAAATACTAGGGAGAGGTGGAATGTGATTAAGGTTAATTAAAGTGTGCTGTAAAAACTAGTTAGATGTTCTTGTGTGCCCTTTCTGTAATAAGAGACAAATGTGGTTATGCAACGAATTGAAAATTTATCTTTTCAATAATTCATTTCAAACTTGCTGCCTTGAGACAAATATCATAGATTAGAAAAAAAGGATGAGAAACTTGTGTGTAATTAAAGTCAGCATATTTAGAGAGGAATTCTTTTTAAAAAGTAAAGGGCTTACAGACTTATTTCTTCAGGTTATTTGTGTTTGGCACTAGGAGATTAATTCCTCCTCCCCTTTTTGCAGAACGACTGGGACAGTCCTGGAACGTGGGTCTGTGTCTTTTTCATTTATTTTTTAAAATTATTATTATTGACAGTTATGTTCTTCATAACTTTAGAGAAAAATACAAGCTTCCCTTTGGAGAGACACCCTTTTCTAACACCATAGCAGGAGTGTAGAAGATAGGGGAACGGGTGGGCATTTGACTTCAGCGCTGGGAGTGATCCATTCTGTAGCTTGATTTTTTTAAAAAACTAAACCCCAAAGAACATCCAGTCACTATCCTTTTTCAATCTGTCTTTTCTGCCATGTGGCTGTCCTAATGATCCAGCATGTTGTAAGTTGAATTATTGCTATTCTACCTGAATTAGCAGGTTTCAGCCACCACTGGTTACAGAATGCAAGACAAAATGAATTAGTGGTCTGGCAATGAGTGTATATTAAATTTAGGAGCTGACAATACTGCCGATTGTGGCTTGACTTTCTCTGCATTTGGAAATTGCTTGAGCTTTGTTTTCTTAATCCTTAACATGTTAGAATAATGTGTAATGCTACTGAAGCCTAATGCTGGTACTTGGACCTATGTTAACACCATTGCACATAACTTTTTGGCCTCCAGGTTGCAAAGAATTTTTCAGCTAGTTTGTTGATGTGGGGGTTTTTTTGGTGAAGGGCAAGGGAGAAGATAGCAAAGAGAAAGTCTTAAGAACCAGTAATGTAGCATCCCATAATGCTGTTTTTAGAGTTGTGTGGTGCAGGTCTACATAAGACATGTAGGAAGCCTTTTTTTTTTTTTCTTTTTCTTCTCTTTTTTTTTTTTTTTGTGTCTCCTATGAAAAAGAATGTTAATACTGTGAAGGAAGATGTGAACCACAGTCCTCCCAGGCTCAGTCCTGTAAACTGCCTGAATGTGGCACGTGGTTGGAAGTAACTTTTTATGCTGAAGCTATAAACATTGATCTGCTGCTCTCTGAATGATATGCTGATCGCCACCAAACAAACAGGGTGTCTGTTCATGACTAGAAGTTCAGGTTCATTTAAGCAGTATTTGAATCGAAAACATGAGGAATATGATGTCAAGCTTTCCCTGTGGAAAATGGTATTTCCTTAGCCAATTCAGTGTCATAGGGATATCAGCTGTATTGCTGTTAACTGGAAGCCATAGTGATTCTGCAGGTTTTGTGAAGCACTGGAACACTGCAACAAATTGGATAGGTACTTCTCTGACTCTTGGGAGTGGGTTTAAACTCTTGCCTGGGTTGACTCTTTTAGCAAGAACCATGGCAGCTTCCCCTGTGCTCAGCAGTTCTGTAGCTTCATAATAGTGAAATTCTTGTACAGCCTTCACTTGTAGGCTTCCACAAACACCCATCATTTCAGACTTTAAGCTGAAGTGAGAGTTTGCTATCCAGAGCCTGGCTGTTGGGTGGAAGGGCAGTGGGAAGGCTGTGGTGGGGCAAAGAAAATGTCTCTAGTAGTTCTGTAAATAGCTTAGGTACCTGAAATTTAAGGATGTGGTCGCATATCTTTATAAATTCATGATGTGATCACTAGTCCTAAAACACTAAAAAAAAAAAACAACACAAGAAGTTTTTCTTAACGAAAAAAGAGGAGGTGGTGTGGGGTTGTTTCTAATTGTAATGTTTTAAAAGGAAATGTTTTGGTTTTAAGTCATGAGGTATACCTTAATTGCAAACTGGAGATCTTCAAAGCCATTCTTCTCTTAACTGTCAGTTCATTTGAAATAACTGTGAACCCAAATGAAGGGCAAATAGTACTTGGTTTTGAACTATTGGTGTTTATGGAAAGGCAAACTGTTTCCTTCCCTCCTGCCCTTGCCACAATAAGGGCATTGCTTTTGTGCAATGCAAACTGCATTTAGTAATGGTCTTGTGCTTAAAAGCATCTAGTTAATGAGACCTATTAACAATAATGAAAAATGGCATCCTTAAAGTGCAGACCTAGTCAGAAAAATTATTCTCCAAGAACGACTGGATGACTGTGTACTCTTTCTTGGCTTATTTAATTTAAGGGATGGGGGAGGAGCACAGTCTTGAGTCTGAAACTAATTACTTTCCTACAAATATACCCATGATCTGCAGTTTGCACTGAGGATTTGCAGGGCTGGGGCTTCTGGTGCTCAAGAGCTTCCTAGACCGAGCCTAGCTGGGACTGGCATAGCCTTGACATCGCTTCCCTAGCCTCAGCGGGAGGAGCAGTAGTAAAACCTGTCTTTTTGTCTGCTGAAATGAGCACATCTGAGTCAGCAACACAGAGCAGTTGCATGGAGTAGGAATTATTCATCTGGCTGTATTTGTGTTTTAGTGTGTTGCCACCTCTGCACCATGTGCTGTTTTAGTTGGGAAGGATATGTGTTGCTTTTCAATACGTGGATAATTCTGCTTAAGGAAAGGGGAGGATTGGCATTGAGTATAATGGATTAGAAATACTGAAAAAGTCCCCATTCCTTTTTAGGAGCTGGCTTGAGAAGACCACATAGATGGTATTTGTTCATATGAATGAATAGCAAGGTATTACAGGGAAAGTCTAGAGCAGTGGAAGCTGCCTTTATCTCTGCCTTAGTGTCTTCCTGCTTGGTATTGTACCTGCATGTCCATTCTAGCAATTTCCCTTTGAGATAGGACAGCTTATCATGACACTCTGCAGGCTTGGAATAGCTTCTGCTCATATGGGACCAGCTTGTCCATCCTGATTGGGAAGGTTTTCTCTGGTGGTTCTCTTACTCCTCTGTGCTAAGTTCTTCGGAAGAATTGCAGCTTTCTGTGGTTACAGATGTTCTGTGTGTTGTTAGAACTTCTGTGCTGGGGGACAAAGTGGGCAGGTTATGGGATAGAGGGGAGATTTTCACATGAACAGGATATTTCTTCTTCCATTTTGGAGGCAGCATTGATTGCTGCAGACAGACCTGATTTCTTGGTTGTGGACCCTGGCTGCTAACTCGAGCTAATGGTGCCGGACCCTATAGGGTTTTAGCTGGACTGCTTCTAATAAGGCATCCTCCTATTAACTACCACCTGTGGCAGGACCATGTGCATGAAGCTTAGTGATCCTAGATGGGTAGCTAGCGGTGAGCTCAGTGGCAGTTCCTCTGTATCTTCTTCTGGTGCTAAGCAGCAATGTGTCGGTGTCTGCTCTCAAAGGAGCCATTTTTGTGCTCTAATGGAAGCATTTCAAACCACCTTGCCCTCGTCTCTAGTATTTGTATATTCCGTGTGGAGACAGAGAGGCTTTAGGGGGTTCATGTAATTATTCAGGCTGTGTTGTGCATTCACACATCCCCCCTTCATGGAAGAAGGGGGATTGGAGCATTTGCCACTGAGCACTCAAACCCTACCACTGTTGACCCACCTGTGTGAAAGATTCAACTGCTTGAAAAGAAAACAGACTTCTGAAGCTGTTTATGTACGGAAATTGGAAACTGGTGGATGCCTAGGGCATGCAGGGGCATTGGCTAGCAGCTTCAGTTAAAACAGAACAAAAAAAGATACTGCATGGCAAGCTGCTGCGTCCCCAGTGGAGCCACGAGCTTGTTGAACAGGAAGCAGGCCAGTGCGTGGAGGAGAAGGCGGCTGGCAGCACGATGGGGAGCAGACCACTAATGGGGCTGTCCAGAGCGCTGCTGTGTAGGTGAGAGGAGAAATTAGCTCTTGGTACAAAACGCTTTGTGGCTTGACAGCCAAAACCACTCAACAGTGCCAGGTTTGTGTGCATGCGGTTTGGCCAGGCTTTCTTTTCCAGGTCTTGCTCTCCTACTGCGTGTTGCCACAAGGCCAAGATTTGTGAGTTTGACCCAGAATTGCAAGGATATGCCTGTGTTCTGTTTTCTGACTGGTGTGTTTGAAAAGATTGACATTTCTTTACTATAGAATCAAAACTGAGAAGATTGCCCTAGGCTTTAATATGTTCTACTATGGCTTTAGCCAAGGGAGGGGAAAAAGCAATTGCAAAGCTGAACACCATGATGTGAGCTTGTGCTAATGCTTGGACCTTAGAATTGCCACTTGCTCTCTTCAGAGATGTTTTAGAGATGGAAGCACTGAGCACCCATGCTTCTGCTGGGCATAATTTATCTTGACATACCCACTATTACTGAAAATCAAATTTTTGGGTATTCCTTGGAATCAGACATTTAATTATCCGTTCGCTAATCGCATCTATGGTGTGGTGTCACTGCCGATTTTTTAATATGATATTAATTGTGCTATTTTTCTAAGCTTCCAGGTATTTTGTAAAAGTTTTGGGGTTTTTTTTAGCAGAATTTAAGTATTACCTTTTTTGGTTTTTAATGTGTTATGCTGACTGGGTCTAGATAAATGTTTTTCCTCTATTGCTTCATTGGCTTGGTCATTCAGTGCTGCATCCCAGAGCTTTATCACTCACTACTGGGTGAACTATTGGCTGGTAGAGAAAAAAGAGCTTTTACATCTATGAATCCTTCACTAAGGGATAATGTCTTTTGCCACTTCATCTTCTACTTCTCTCTTCCTATGGCTTTTGGAAAGTGTACAGGAGAGCATGGGGAAGGCAAGATACAGTTTGTCATAACCTGCCATCTATTCGAAGATGTCTGGAACATCTTTTGACTAGAGTGGGCCAGTGTAAATGTCTGGGTGCTACTTCAAGATACATTTCAAATTTGGATACCAGAGCTTAGTTTGAAGTAGCTGGTGTTGAAGAGGAGGTGCTGTCTATAGGACAGAGAAGTGCCCTTTATTAGAAATGCCAATAGCAAATGGGTATCTCTGAGGCAATATTGCCCTTTCCCTTAAAAAGAGGAGCTGTCTCTTGTCTGATCTTGCCTTGCTTATCATCACACAAGCTATGAGTAAGTCATTCAGGTGTTCGGTTTTGGTATTAAATTCAGACAGAAAACCCAATACCCCCTCTTCTTTTTCTTCCCTTGTGTCAGTCTCCACTCTTTCATGAGCAGCAGAAGTCTAATCAAAGCAAATCTGACTGTTGAGCAGGCAACATCTGTGGAAAAGCAGCGTCATATGGGGCCTCAACCCTTTAGCATGCAAACTATTTCGGGTCTCGCATTGTGTTTCTGGAACTTTTATTGCTAGTGCTATTAGGTTAAATTAATTGCTGTTTAAAGCACCTGAAAATCCAGTGTTGAAAGGTGTCTTAGTAAATGCTGGGTGTTGGTTTTTTCAACCAGTACAAAAAATCTGGATCTGTATTTTATTTGAAGGGCATTTCAAATCGTTCTTCTTGATGCTTAGGCATGACCTGTCTGTATGTTAACGTATATTTTCTATTTGGTAAATGGAGACTTTAACAATTTATGTGCTGAGCGGAAGGATCTTTCTTGTGACTTACATTTGAAATATTTGCTAATAAGCTGTCATGTTTTGGGTCACTCCAGTCTTTACTCAGGTAGTTGATTAGAGATGATCTAATAACACTCTCAGAGCTTTACTAAGCAAAATCTTATGAACTAAATCATCAGCAAATATTTTATCCTTGTAATAATATTTCATATGCTGAAGGATCTCAAAGTACATCCCAAGCTGACTGTGCTAGTGGGACCACTGAGTTGCAGTCATGGGCTGGGGAATCACGCAGCAAACCTGTATCTCAAACTGGAGCTGAACCTGTATGATCCTGTTGAATAGCTCAGACACGATGAAGACAGTTCACATGCTGGAAATATGATGCTTCAGCATAAAATCAGAAGAAATATCAAAGCTGTCTTTTTTGGGAGAGGGGTTAGTTATTGCTCTTTTGAAAACTTGAGGAGCAAAGGGAAGCAGCCAGGTTTAACTTGTACTGAAGAACACAGGAAGATGCAAAATAAATATCTGTGGTCTGTACTGTACTTCTGTCCAAATATGACTCATTGTTTCTCTTGTCCGAATTATATTTCTGGCAGCATTTGATCACTATAGAGCTACAAACTGATTTTGCCCAGTGGTTAAGACTCAAGGATGCATCTTGGTGTCATGAAGGCAATCAGAAATCCTTAGGGAGAGCCTCCTGTCGGAATAGCTGCCTTGAACAGGGCAAAATATGTTTAAACTTGGCAGGAGGCAGCGAAGACTGGAAAAGCACCTTAGAGGTGCATACTTGATTTTCTGACATACACTGCCCTCATCCTCCTCTGACTTCTCAGATCAAGCTGTCCCAGGTCCTCCTACTTGGGCAACCTGCTGGTTTGATAAACAAAACAAACTCCTCCAAATCCCCTCTTTTCCTGGTAATCTAGGTGTTTTCCCTCTCCGGACTGAATGCTTATCTTCCCTATGCTGCTGATCAGAGAGGCCAAGACGGGTTTATCTTAGCCCGCAGTAGTGCAGGCTGCCAGCAGCATGAGGCTGGCGCAGCGCTCCCTGCCAGCCCTGCCTCTTGGTGGTGTTGCCTGGCTCTTCCTTCTGAAATTCCTTCCTTCTCTACCTGCCATGGCAATTTGATATCTGCTTTTCCCCAGGTCTATCTTAACTTTCTTTTTTCCTCTGGTGCAATCTTTGTGATTTTTCTCTTAGAGCTTGGGGATGTGTATAGGCTGTCATAAATAAAAGTTTCTCCTGTGAAAGCAATCAGTGTTGTGCTTTTCCAGATGTATTGCTAAGTTATTTTCCCTTCAAAGCTTCCATTTCTTTTAGTCACAAAGTCAAGTGTCCTGTCATTCTAGGATTGAATAATTCTTGATATGTGGTCTCCATTCTGTCCTTGTAGGGCGAACTGGGAACTTTAATGATCTCCAGTTTTAAATGAAGACCATGTAAATTCTCCAGTCCTTGGTCTGCCAGTGACCAGCACTAGAGGGAGAATTGTTCTATATGCTCATAAAAAAAGGAGATGCTGCTCATTGCAGGTTCTTCATTATAATGAATGGATAGGAGCTAAATGTAGATTTGGGAGTCAGTATACTCTGGTTTTGGCTGTCTCTGTTGATGACCAGTAGACAACCTGATCGGTATCGGACACTGTCATTTGTTCTCATTGGTGAGGTCCTTGGTTCTGACTGTAAGCAGCCAACTGCGTAATTGCTTCTTGGGAAATCAGCATGTTCCACTAGCTGCTGAACAGCCCGTCTCAAAAGCAGTGCTGTCTCAATAGCAATGTCATATTTGCCTTGCTATAATCCAGATCTCATGGTATTACATGACTAGGGTTTTTCTTCCTTCTTTTAAGAGCAGGATGTAGGGCTCTGAAAGTCCTGACTGTACTGCTGACTCCTTATGATTTTTAAATAAATTGCTTTATTCTCACTCTTCTTTTTTTTTTTTAATCTGTGAAACTGGATATTTTTCTTCCATATGTGATGAGGGGATGGTAAAGATTGATCTGCATTTTGTACTTATAAAAATGATGGCCTCTTACATGAGTGCCAAGAGTTACGAAGGGAGAATGTTGGAGGAGCTTGGGTGATTGATTGTCTCTCATGAAGGATTGTGAATTAGTGGCATACTAATTCAGTCAAAAGACTTAAAACATCATAGTCTGACATAAACCACTTGCGGGCACTAAGTCTTGGAGTATCATAGCAAAGGATGGTGGAATTTTACCCCATAGCTTCATGAGCAGTTGCAGGCAGTGTGAACTGTGTGCTGCTGCTGCAAGAGGCAGCCTTTTTTCTGGCCCTTTGTTCCCTCCTTGCACCAGCACAAATTCTTTATATAGTTATATGGTGAACCAGGTTAATGATGGATCAGTTCAGCCATCCAGTTCGGTGCACTGCTGCACAAATGCTTGCGCCAGCATCAAAAGCAGAGAGGATACAGGGCCATTAGGAAAGAGGCAGGAGAAGGATGGGACTGCAGTGACTGCCAGCGTTACAAAGGCACCTCCTGTACCTGCTGTTGGACAAATCTGCACCACAGGCAGTGCCAGAAGAGCGATCTCTTTCTTCCTAGAGATACGGAAGAAAGTCTGGCTTTATCTTACCTGTCGCCTTTTGGGGAAGAAGGGGAGAGGAATCAGTGCTGTGGTGTGACCTTTAACTCATACAGCTGTGCTACTGGAATCCTCAATTCCAGTAGCTTAGTTAAGGAATTAAAGATGCCACTGCATCTCCATACAGCTGAATTACTAAAGTACCATCTGAAGGGTAGATGGGCTTTTTGGAGGAAGCAGGAGATTCTTCAATCTAAACAGTGACTTACGGTGGTGCTAGTTTTGCTGGTGTGCACTTGTCCTTGCTGTAGGAACTCTTCTAATGCAACATGCAGGAGCTGCTATGCCCCTAAAATGTGTTTACTGGCAGATGTGATCCAGACAGAAATGAAAACCAGCCTTGACTAGCATTGTCTCTAGCAGGGAATGTTAACGTTCTGAAACTGTGGGCTTGATCTGATGGTGTGATTTGCTCCCTCTCATACAAGCCTCAGTTTCACTCTCTGGGGTGCAGGTGCTGAACCAAAAATTTAGCTCTGAGGCTGCTCTGATTATCTATGTAAAGCCACTGCATGATTGAAGAGAATGTCACACAGTCTTCAGATTGCGTGAGTGAAGAGATTGCTACATTGCATCTCCCTCATCTCTTTGGGAAGTAATTTCCGACGATTTGAGAGCTTCAGGAGTGGGTTTCTCTGTGATCCCTCACAGCGTCATTGTCCGCACGGTGAGTCACTGGTAATGCCCGAGTTCTTATTTTTAGTCCTGTTGCTGCCATCAGGCTGAAAACATTGGCTGGTAAGAGACTTAAGCGAGGAGATAAACACATTAATCTCCCTAGGCCTTCCCTCTCAGCTGCTGCCTCTGTGCCTTTGTATATCTCAAGATGTAGATTTCCTGGACCATCAGGCAGAATGATGTCCCCTCTGAACCCTGGTGACATGTCATTCAAACCTTTTCGCTATTAAGCTCTGAAGCTGGGAGGAATGCCCTCCATGCACGTAGGCTCGCATGTGCAGGCAGGGCAGCATGCGTTGGAGGCAAGCTGGGTGGGCTGTTACTTTCCACCTCGGCGCCTTTGCCATCAGGGCATTTCAGGGAATGTGTATTCTTTTCTCGGGTCCTATCATCACACCACCTTTCCCTCCATTCCCTCAGGAAGAGTCCCAAAACAAACTAACAGGATTATTTTGTGGAAGCGTTCTGTAGCAATTGGGAAAGTCTGTTTGCTTTGGTGGGCTTTTGAAGTATTCCATTGAATTGTTGGATGAGGTCACTGGTCTGTCTCCATTGTAATTGTGGGGCTGTGATAATGGTTCATTCATTCATTCTTAGGCCTCCTTTTTCACTTGCCTTCCTGACGTGGCAAGGTAGTGGACATGAGGATACTGGTGAATGCTTGTTTGCCCAGTAGTGGGCTGGTGGTGGTACAAGCTGAATAGAGAGTTTTCTTCTGCCCCTTCCTTCTCATGCCCTCTTTCCCAGCCGCCTCTGATCCTGCGAAATTAACTACTTTACAGATCTCAGTGTTAAAGTTCTTTGTTTCCTGTGCTCTTTCTGTTAGCATATGTGTCTCCAACTTCAGAGAGTCTTTTGTACAGATTTACACCATGTGAATTCTAAGGGAAGGAGAGTGTTCAACTGTTCTTTACTCTTGTTAACAGGATAGATTAATTTTTAAATTGTGCATTTCGAGGGGTTTGCTTGTGGAAGAGAGATGAAGGAAAGACCATCAACTGCTGGGGACTTACACTTCTTCCAGCAAAAGTACAGCTCAGCCCTTGTGGACTTTGTTGGTCTGGAAGTCCCAAAACACATACCCAAAGGTGGTAGCACGTGGCTGATCTGCTTCTCCATTTCCTTGGCTCTCTGGCCTCAGGTAGCCAGCCATAGCTCATAAGTTGAGTAAAGCTGAGACTCCCAAGACCCCGGCAGTGTCCTGATAAACAAGCACAAGCTTAACTTGAATGGAGCTCAGTCCTGTTGACCATGGCTCAGTTAGAGTCCTTCTTCTGACCTTCCTGGTCCAAAGCCTTTTCAAGTTCTGTGCCCTCATTTTTGTTCTCACACATGTCTTTGAAGGATGGCCTAATCTTTGCAAAATTCAGAAACAGATTTTTGAAAACCTCTTTTCTTTCTCGTACGTGCCAGTTGGAGGGGAAAGGATGAAGTCTTGGATATTTGAGGCCTCCTGTTTTTCTTGGCAATCTCTTCTCTTGTACTATTAATTCAGCCTAGGGATTGAGTGTGCTCAAGTGGAGAGTTGAGTTGTAAGTTGAACAAAGTAACTACCAGTGTTGTCCCATCTGTTGTGCAATGTGATGTAAAAAAGCAGCTGAAGGGGATGACCACAGTTTTGAATGTGAAGATGGTGCTGCCAACACGCTGAGAGAGGGGACCAGCCCTGTGGGTTAGTCCTGTGTATGACTGAACTTACCTGGGTCTTTTCTGGAGGCTCTAAAACTTACGCAAAGTTGGATCCTGTTTGTTGCCTGCCCTGCAGTGCTAGTTTTGAACTGCAGAGCTAGTGTGGGAGAGCAGGACATCTGTGGATGCCAGGAGCTTGTGCTCAGAGACCACCATAATCAAACTACTGCGTGCGTTTGTAAAGCTCTGCAACCATTGAGATGGAGATCGGTGCCACTTGCTCATTGCACTGGAAATGGAACTGACTGTGGTCAGTGAAGTTGTGAGATATGAAGTGGAATCACTTCACTAACATGTGCTTAGGAGTACCCAAGGCTGCGCTTCATGTGTTCCTCCCTTTTGATGGATTTCTATTGCTATTATTATTATTATTGTTGTTGTTACAACTACTGTAACACTTGTCTCTTGATGTGTTCAGTGTTTGAGTGGGAAAATGCACAGGTTGGACAAACAAAGTGTAATTAGAAATCTCTCACGGTGTCTGTAATTTTTCTCTCTTTCTCTCCATTCCTCTTATCTCACTTACCTTAGTCAATATACAAGTACTGAGTGTCTGAAGCTGATGAAGAAAGAGGTTGGTCTCTGCTCTGGCAGTACAGCAGAAGGTGTGATTGCAGCATGAAGGACATATTTCACTGACTTTATTCTCAGTAGTGTAGAGATAATGGCATTGAAGTCATAGTAATGTGGATTTCATTGTGGGCTGGCAACTCAGGCACATAGGTAGGTCCCCAGCAGGCCTGTGCAATTTGTGTTCAAGTCCGTGATTCCTGCTATTACTACTTCTGCTAGTGAGTGTGGTGCTAACGTGGATATGTCTACTCATGCTGTGATTAAACCTTTGATTGCAGGGGATAGACATCTCCATAAAGCTTTGAGGCTCTTTTGCAAGGGCAGAAGGTACCCAGCAGGATCGATATCAGAAGCTGGGTGTCTTGTCTTCTGCTTGTGAGTGCCAGCTCCAGAGGAAATTGTTATGCAGTTTGCTTATCACTTCATTTTCACTCCAGCTCTTGCTCTGCAGCTGTACTTTTACAGCAAAAGTCTTGGCTTCACTGAGAACAGCTGCTTATGGTATCCTCTTGTACAGGATCCTGTTCGCTAGTGTCCAGCCTCCTGGAACTTTTCCAGCCCCTAACCCTGTGGAGAAAAACCTGTATGACCACTTGAGTCCCTATAGGCAGCAGCATGTATACAGAGCTGGATGCATTATCATCAGATCCTAGGGAAGGGTGATTTGTGTCCCCTCTCTTAGTCAAGGTGAGGAGGCAAATGGATGAAAGATGCTGGTGAGAGCCACCCACCTGTCCTTTCAGAGCAGTAATGACATGGTAGTGGAAGGCCTGGGCTTTTGGTAGTCTATGTCTGTGCTAATTGTGGTGTATTAGGGGTGCTGGTGTTTTTAATGCCCTGGAGGTCAAGAAAGTGAGTGCTGCAGCTGTGGTGTGCTTGGGGAATTACTGTGACTTCCACGGTTTCCAAAAAGTGAAAAAGAGATAAAAACTAGGAAAGTGACCAAAATGCCCAGTAATCCACGTGTACTGTAGTATGCTTTGCTTTGCTCCTCAGCACACCTTTCCTGCCAAAGGAATGGAAATACAGCTGTGACAGATGTATTCCTAACCACAATTACATACCCTGGAAAACTGTTAGCTATGT
The DNA here is from genome assembly GCA_013389965.1 of Todus mexicanus. Taxonomy (NCBI): domain Eukaryota; kingdom Metazoa; phylum Chordata; class Aves; order Coraciiformes; family Todidae; genus Todus; species Todus mexicanus. The sequence goes on from WEIS01094728.1 coordinate 52,896, forward strand.
TGGTTTGTAAGTCCCAGCCACCAAGTTGTGGTTTATCTGGGGAATTTTGTTTTGAAAAGGCCTTGTTTGTTTATTTTCCAGAGCTCCTGAGAAAATTGTTCTTGGGAAGGTGACTCTGCTCTGCCCTGTGAATGTGTCATCCCTGCAGCTCCCCATGGCAGATGCCTGGAGTGCTGCAGAAGATAGAGAAGAGCTGTGGGGACAACAGGGCTGAGCCCAAGGCCACCTTCGGTCTGATTCTTGGAATCAAAATAACAGATACTTGCTGCTTTCCTGTGTGGTTTTGGTGATAGTGGACAGGTGTTGACAGCCGCCTTTTGCTGATGCTTGTGTCTCATCACAAGGCTTACCAACGATGCCGGCTGTGATCATTGCAGTGATGGTTATGCAGAAGTTATCCTCTCATCCCTGTCAGGGACCTTCCCCTGTCAGCTGGACCCGTGTCTGCTATATGCTTCCCCAAGTGTGCAGAGCAAGTTTAAGAGTCTTTCCTTCTGTTCACCTGGAACCTCTCCAGCTGTAGATGTATCGAGCTGTTGTTCTGAATCATAAGGATGTTTATTCCCTTGCTCTGGACATCACCATGGATTTATTTCAAGGCTGCCCTTAGCATCTCTTCTCAGGTCTTCTGAAGCTGTGTATTGGATGGTGAAAGTAATTTATCCTTGCTAGATGGGATGCAACTTTCCTGTGTCCATAGTGCGGTGAAATCATGACTGTGAAAATCCTTCCTGACCTGTTCTGCAGGACTTGTACAGCCTTGCTTTCTGGATTAGACAGAGACTTTCATCCTGGAGTAGAAAACAGCTTATATGCAAATGGATGGCCAAGCCACCTTCTGTGGTTTCTTTGCAGTAGCCTCAACTCCATTTGAACTGCTTCTTCTTCTGGATGCTAGTGTGAAATCCTGTCTCTCATGGTGCAGTTCCCTATCCCCCTTTCTCTTCCCCAGGCACACATCTACAGATGGTGGATACTGTCCCCACTGTGGACCTCCACTCTGAGCATTCAGTTTCCCAGTCTTCCTGCTGCCCCTCAGTCAGATACAACTCCGGGTATGCTGCCTATGTTGTCCTCCTTTTCAGCTGTGGTTTACAGTTAACGTGTTGTGTTCTGAACCTTGCTTCCCACTTGCGCAGGGAGTGTGATAGTTCCTGTCTGTGTTTCTGTGAAGCTGTGTTGCAGGACATGAGAATCTAGGTGATCCTACTCTGACAGGGGGGTTGGGCTAGATCATCTTTTGAGGTCCGTTCCAACCCCTAACATTCTGTGATTCTGTGTAATTACTGCCCGGCTTCTGAATGAGGCTGCAGCCGGAAGGGAGTTAGCCTCTGACGTAGGGATGATGGGACGGTGAGCACACAACATCACTGATGGCACATGGGAATAGGTTAAGAAGGTCAGGATAGCAAAGCAACATCTGCGTAATCCCTTGGCTATTTTGTGTGAAGATGAATGAGTGGCTGGGCGGGGGGAGGAGGCAGGAAAATCACTGTTAGCAGTGCAGGCGTGAGCACGGTTACAGGTCTGAGTTCCATTCTTTTTTAACAGGAATGAATAGATTTGTAGGACAGTAGCAGTAAAACGTGCACTAAGCTGGCCACCCTCTTCTTAGGGGTTTGAGAACTTCCCAGAATTTTCTCACATGAATAGGAGGCGGTTTCCCTGCAGCTCAGAAGCTCTTTAGGAGTGGATAACAGCTCAGCATTTGAAAAGATAGCATATTTATTCTGTAACAGGTCTTGCATTCCCCAGCCTGCCTGCCTCCCCAGCTCCCTAGCATGTGAACCTCTCTGCAGGTGCTGGCAGAAGCACAGCCACTGCATTTTCTTGCTGCTCCCTCTGTACACAGGGAGGACGTGTGCGGCACGAGACAATTTCTGTCTGACTGCTGGGGATGAGATGTGCTCAGAGAGCTGGGCCATGCGCAAAGACTGTGAGGAAGTATGTTGTAGTCCAGACACTTCAAACTGCTCTGACTAGGGTCGGGTGTTTGTGCATTTTAGGCTTTCCGCAGCATACTGCAACTTCAGGGAGGAAAGGAGGAGTGGCTGCCTTCGCAATACCTTCTGAATTGCTTGCCTTGCACTCTTTTCTTCCTTTGTGGATGAGCTTTCATGTGAGCAGTGACAGCTACTGGAGAAGCTGCAGCCTCAGTATTTTCCTGCGTCTTCCTCCCACCAGAGCTGGCGGTGCTGTTTTGATGTGTGTTTAATAGCCCGAGCCCTGAGAGGCAGTGTAGGCCAGCACTAATCAGAAGGATCTGTTTTCCACCTGCGTCTTCCCAGTTGGTGTCTGTCAGAGAGCAGAAGGCAGTGCCTGGGTGGAGGGATGCGGGGACCTCACGCTGTCACGAGCACGCTTTTTGGAATGAAGTGTGCAGTGCCTGCACTTTCGGGTGCAGAGGCCTCGTCTCCCATGGAAGCCTGGAAGACAGAGACCTCCTCTGCTCCCTCTGGAACAAAACCAGTGGATGACTAATGCACTCTTTGTAAATACAACTTATCCCATCAGTGAGTAATGAAGGCTTTAGGCTTTTTTTTTTGCCTTCCCCTCCTGTCTCACTAAAATAAAAGCAGTTGCTCAGACCAAGGCTGCTGATGGGATCTCTTTCCTCCTGTCCTATTTCACTCTTACCAGAGCAGTGTAGCAGGGGATGCAGTGCTTTTACAAAAGGCAGCTTATTGCCCCTTTTGCTTATGTGAAACTTAATTCCAGATAGCAATTTGTGTATTTGTTTTTGTTCGGGTCATGGAACGCTCCTGAAGTGATCATCTGTTCCATATGCTGATCTTTGCTTCTCATACTGGAACCTGGTCACGTCCACAATGCAGAAGTATCAAACTTCACTTCAACTTTTTTGATAAAACCTTTGACAGCATGCCATTAGTTTTCTACATTTGGACTGTGCTCAGATGCCCGCTTCTGATTGTGTGTCTGGTTCTTGCAAAGGGGCATCCCATTTTCCTCTTGGCACTCTACCAACAGACAGCTTCCAGCTTGCAGGTTAGGAAGCTTGTGGGCTTGCTAAAAGCTCTTGGAGAAAGCTTATTGTTCTAGTGCCATGCTGTCTGGCCCTTGCAGATACACACATTATGCTAACAAGCTACTCAAAAGAACCAGAAACAATAGTCACCAAGATGAGTGTGGAGTTTGGCATGTTATTAAAAAGCATGACTTATAATTCAGTGGAAAGGTTAGTTTTTTCTATTTGACATATAATTTCAATCTAAATTGTAACACGGAAGTTCCCTGAACCTTGCTCTGTGAATTGCTTCCATGGCCCCAAAGGTTATTCATCGTCAGAGACAGATCCGTAAGGGACCTGAACAAGAATGCTCTTAGTGCTGTCTTGGATTTGGCAAGCAGATTCCATAAAAGTCTGTCTGAACTTGTCACATTGACCTTCTCTGAAAAGAAATACAGAAAACTGTTTGAAAGATTGGTCAGTTTGTTTTGCACCTCAAATAGATTGCTACTTACAAGACAGCAAGGACAGGAAAGGGTGTCTTGCTGCCATCAAATACTGTCCTTTCAACTCTACCTTGTGAACCTCCTGGAGGGAGCAGAGGAGAGGGATGCTCTGTGAGACCATGTGTCCTCTTTGGAAGATGTCATCAAGTGCATCTTCCTCCTTGCCTCTCTGCAAACCAGTCTCCGCTGCATTCATCTGGCATTTCTATGGCTACTCGAGCAGTAGCTTACATGTCACTGCAATGTTACAAAAGAGAATTTGCAAGAAATCGTCTTTTTCTTAACGTTTTGATTTTATTTTTTTTTCTCTGGCAGGAGGGTGCCTTGTTTTCTCTCTGTTTTGTGCTGCTGCTCCCATCCTGCCCATCCCCCCAGCCCAGATCATGACCTATTATCTTAGGTTGCTCTCCCTGCCTGTCCTGGTATGACACCAGGTCTTCACTGCAGCCTTTCCCCACCCCCTCTCTGTTATATCCAGCTTATAGCTGGCCATAACTGCTACTCATGTGGCAAGGTGGCTGCTTGCTTTTGCCGACAGTGGTACTCGCAGGTCTCCTGGGTGCTTGCAGAAGTGGAGATAGCCAAGTGCCGTGTGTCTGCCCGACTTCCACAGGTCATCAGCAGTGACACTCATCGGTCTTTTGGGTACCGTCTGAGTTAAGATTTACGTGAAGTTACTTGCTGACTTCACTAGTAAAGAGCAAAGTACACATTTTCTCCTATAGACTTTTCAGTTTGTTGTTTATGTTTCAAAATAAATTCAGAAGATGTTTCTTTCTCTGAAAAATGTGGATTTCTGCTCTGTTCCACACAGGCTCAACAATCCTAGTGATGTCTTCCTCCCAGAGACCATTTATCTCTGAGTTCTGGGGCTCTCTAACAGCTAAGTGAGGAATCTTGTGTCCTACATCCCAGAGTTTAGCTAAAGAAATGCCACTTTCAAATATGACGAAGGGTGATCGATTGCACAAGTAGGACCTGAGCTGGTTGATATAAATCTGTCTCTAGCACAGATGTATAAACACTGGAGCACGTGACATATGTTCTGTGCTCAGGAGCCAGATGCTCAGGGAAGTTAAGCAGAGATTACACTAGAGTGGTGTTGGGTGGACCAAGTTGACCGAGAAAAGGAAATAAAGAAGCCTTCCCGGGTCTTCCAGGTGCATTCATTGATTTGTCCATTGCTATGTTTCTACGTGATATTTTGGAGCACTTTTCTCTGGTTCTCCATAGTCCATTTAGTCCCTGGACCACTTTCTTTTACAGCAGGGATTTGCTGTGTTTTAGGATACCTTTGCCACAGCTGGATGGGAGAGGTCTTTTTACAGCAGGACACCTTTGCATTTTCAGGATACTTTAGAGGCCTCGTGACTATATCATGTCTTGGGCTGGCTTGGCTTTGGTGCAGGGGCATTGCTAGCTGGACGGTGGCTTGGAAGGGGCAGCAGCTTTGGATGCTTCAGGAGAATCAGTGGGCCGGAGAACTCAGCTGGAGACTGGACAGAGTGCTCTCATGACTAGCATAGTCCATTTGCTTTGCCTGTCACAGGGGGTAGGGCAGAGCAGCATTTCATATCTGGACCATTCTTTTATTCATTCATTCCCTTGCTCTATTTCTCAGTGTGAGCTGTACTGGTCTGAAGGTTGCAGAAATGACCATCTCTTTCCTCTTCATGTGTTACTATTGCAGTAAATGAGTTCAGATAGGCTTGTTTTGGCTGCAGTTTGCTTAGGGAAATGTGACATTAAAGCATTAAAGCAACCCTGCCTGACAGGGGGCTGTACATAAAGTGTACAAGTAGTTTAAACTGTTGTCCTTTACTCAATGCTGGATTGTATCAGTGACCCTTTATGGAGCTATTGTATGCATATACTTGGTAGGGTTTGCTCTTACATACTCCTGATTGAGACAGGTGCCCTATGCAGCATCTTACTTTGACTTGTGCTGCTCTCTCTCCTCTGCCTGTTCCTTGCTTTTCACCATGTAACAACACTGTAATCCTTCCATCTCATGTCTTAAAAATTATAGATTAGGAAGCTTTGCAGGTGGATCTTAAGTGATGTGTGGGAAAACCTGTGTAAGATACTTCTTCAGGGCAGAAGAAAGGATGGATGAGGCAAAGGAGAAGCTATCCTTTCATTTATTCATATTCTCTGAACTACTTTGGGTAACGTTTTGGAGAAGCCAGTGCTATCTCAGGCAATTATAACTGAGAACAAACATGTTTTACCCAGGGTCCTGTGTGTTTTGTCATTTCACAACCAAGAGTCATGGGGGAAGTTTTCAGAGCCCTGTGACATAGAAGATGGAATTTACAAATTACGAGATCTAACATCATGAGCCTAAAAAAGAATTCGTGGCCTGATTCTTTCTTCTTGGACAGAATATTGGCTAGCCAACTTCTGTTGCTGAAATTCTCAGCATCCAGCATGTACACCAGTGTTGTAGATAGGGAAAATGGAGACTCTCTCTTGTTCCTTCAAAGATCTTTTCCTTTTCTTTCCCTGTTCCTTCTGGTATGTTTGTACACTTAAGAAACTGGAGGAAAGAAATCTGTCACATACTCAGTGGGTGAGGATAGTTAAAACTTTAATAGCTCTCCCACAGGGATTGCATTAGGCACTACAGGACTTAGTTAAAACCCTCTATTCTTAAAACACTGAATGACTTGACTGCAGGATTTGCAGCTGTGGTGCCTCAGTATTACAGCACTTGAGGCTTACTTCTGTGTTGTAGAGATCTAACTAGCTGGAATGTCTGTTTTAAACTGGTTCCGTGTCCTTGGTGCATCTGTAGAGAAGATGTTACACACATGATTTAGACTTAATATGATTTGCTTTTAATTCTGATGCATTTTGTGCTTTGGGTAGTTAGCAGGCTTAACTGCTGCCTTTTTCCTCAACTTCAGCATTGAGGTAAGGCAGTCCTGATGTGATCCATCAGAACTCATTGTTCAGATGGTACAACTGAGCAGACAGCACTGTAAACAAACTAATGGCAGTACAGGGATGAGGAGGAACTTCCTACAGAGTCTTCATTAACTATTTGCTTTCAGGGTTTTTTTCCCCCCAGTCTTTTCCTCATCTACAAGGGGGAGCTTTATATTGCATCTTCACCTGCCGGAGATCCCAGCCCTTGTGTGGGGACTTCTGAAAGCCGGAGCAAGGACAAGAAGAGGCATAAAAGTATGTCAGACCCATATGGGAACCTCAGAGACCTAATAGTTCTTGTAACTACCTCGCCTGCTTGCACACTTGCACGGATTCAGTTGTTCAGTTGTTCAGTGTGGGCTCTGTGCCCACCAGAGATGAGCAGCAGGGATGCTGTGGGCTTAAGAGTTGGTTTGCGGCACCCATCATTGACTGGCAGCAGCGTTTATCTAGGCCAGCAGGGATGCAGGGAGGGAGTGACTCACTCAAGGATTCATGTGTGCCCTCCCCCTCTTCTCCCCCCGTCGCAGCTGTGGCTTGGTCATCAGCCATTTGGGAACTAGCAGCTTTATTTGGTTGCTGTTTGCAGTGGGGAGTTTCTGTTAAGGTTGTTAATTTTATCAACTGCCCTAGAAGCTCAACTGACTTCAGAGAAGACTTAAACTTGCCTTTTCTGCCTTTCTTCTCCTTCCCTGCTCGTAAGACTGCCACCCAAACAGCTGATCTGGCACTGGACTCAGCTGAGGAGGTGAGAACAAGCAGATGGACTGAAGGCAGACACTTCCTAAGCTGATCAGCCAACAACATGGCCACTGTTTTGGATGGTGGCTGATGTTGTTAGGCTGCATGCCCTCTCTGAGCGTCACCTTGGCTGTGGTGATTCAAAGTGCTGGTGGCTTTGCTTCAGCTGAACAGAGAAACATGTTTCCTGGAGTGGTGGCAGAACCAGTGTGGGGACAGTGTGAAGTACAGGAAATTCTTTAAATAATTGTAAAATGGAAAACTGATTACTTGGTGATCACAACAGTTGGTAAACTCATCAGAGGTTACCAGGTTTACTTTCTTTTGAACTGTCGGTGACACAGTCAGTTAATGCTCCAGGCTGCTGCTGCTGCCAAGGGTTACGGCCCGTGAAAGAGAACAGCCTGCCCTGGGTCACCACCGTGCTATCATTTGCTGCCTTCACTAGGGCCAGTGAGTCTCATCTCTGAGCTGGGCTTTCTCTTCTCACATGATCCTACTTTCTTTGCACTGCTGGGTTTTTTTGGTCAGTGATCTGTCCTTCCTATGCTCCATACCTTGTAGCTTTGGCTTCCCTCTGGACACTTCTCTAGTAATTTTTGTCTCCTGTCTGCATTCCTGGTGCCATTAATGCTTTTTCTTTTAGAAGCATAATTTACTAGGGCCTGCAGGACACACTTTCTAGGCCCTCCTATCCGTTAGCTGCTGTCACTTCAGATCCTGGCTGTGTTGGATACAAGCATCTTGGGAAACTTGCTGTCCCAAAGCCCTGAACAGTGCTATCTGCCCTACCTCTGCCACTGCCCTCTTCTCCTGGGTCACTGGAGCTGGGAACCTCTTTTAGCTGCAGTTACCAGTCCTACAGCACAGATATTTATCTATTAGATAATTTTATTATCTATTATTTACCTATTAGATAATTTCCATTAGATAGATATTTATCTATTTATTTAGGTAAAGGTCTGCACTTCTCTTTTCCCATGTTGCTCAGCTTTCTGGTGAGCTGTCTGAGCTATGTTTTTCTGTGCTGAGACTACAGCAATATCTTCAGAATATGCTGTATTCAGACATCTGTAGTTGTTCTCTGCATGCCATGCTGAAGGGCTGCCGCGTTTGGATGCACTGCTTGACAGAAGAATGGAGAAAGAGGAGAGAGGCTGAGGAAGGGACCAGGATCACCTTGAAAAGGAGAGAGCAGTTTTGGTGATGGGATAAGCAGGGTCACAAGTCTCATCTGGCTGGACCAGCTGTCCGGATAGAGGTGACAAAAAGGGAAGCATAAGGAGACTTTTTTTTACCATGCTGTCTGCTGGGAATAGTGGCTGTTGGGGAGCCTCTTTTAATGGGGGGTGCTGCAATCAGGATCCCACCTCTGTGCTCCACAGAGTTTGCATGGGACTGTGGTGGCTTCTCAGGTATTGGCCATAGGAGACCATGCTCTACTGTCTCTCTTGGGTTTGGGTTTGAAATTCAGCATGTGTGTGTCAAAGTGGTCTTTGCAGGGCGGAAGGGCTCCTTTTAGGTCAGACTGAGGCTGTCTGGTGGGTGGCAAGGGGGAAGCTTTCTTTGCCGCTATTCCTCCTTTGTGCGTTCTGTAGAAAAAGGAGAGTTCAGTCTTAAGACATGTTTTCTTGACTTCTTTACTACCACTCCATTAAAAACCAATCTCAACAGAGAAAGTTGCTTTATTAACTGTTGCACAGCATTTTCTTTCTTCTTCTGACATGCTTGCCTTTCCCTTCTGTTTTGTTGTTGTTGTGTTTTGTTTGTTTGGTTTGGTTTGGTTTTATTTGGGTTTTTTTGCTTGGGTTAGGCAGCAATTTACAGGTCTGCATGCTTTGAGATAACATCAGAGCTACTGTTACAACCCCTTGTTCTCAGTCTTTGCTTGTTGATCAGTATGTGGGGTGGACTTTATCAGTGAGGATTGCTGTTCTGGGTATGGTGGCTGTTAATCAGGGAATCTGGCCATCTCTTGAGATTCACTAAGTGTCTGTTGTCTTGATATGGTGCTGTGGAATTCAGTGCCAAAATATACCACATAATTTAGATCCAAAACAATAGCAAAAGAGTTGGGAGTGGGGAGAAGCTGTAGATGGCCTTCAAATTGGTATTACAGTAATGTAGCAGCATTAAATGCCCCCAAGCAAACAAAATCTAAACTGATATAGCCAGGAGCATTAAACATTCATCAAACCAAGAAAAAAACCCCCACCAAAACATAGCCAGAGAATAAATCAAGACTATAACATAATAGCTGCATTTAGAAAAAATAAAATAATAATAATAAAAAAAAGAAGATGCAAGTCAAGTGCCTCTTTCCCTGGAAATCTGAAAGCAGGCATAGGGATGGGGCAGGGTTATTCCTTTCATGCTGTTGTGCTCACCAGACAGGCCGTATCTGGAGCTTCTACATGAAGTAAGCTGTTTTCAGGCTGTGCTCTTGTCAAGCACAACACAGGCTTTGTCAGGTGGCGGTTCCACCCAAACAGACTAAATAATGTTTTTAATTTTTTGAATATTTTTTTTTCCGCTTCTGGACAGTGGACTTAGTAACAAGAATCCGTTAGGTCCTGGTATGCCGCTGAAGTAGGATTTCATTCTTCGCAGAGTGAGATATGCTGAGGTATCACAGCAATGCTAATGCTGCCCCTATGATTTTTGCTTTGAGACACTACTCAAAATGCGATTTGAACTGTATTGTTTCTGTCTTCATTTCTTTCTGCAAAAGGATGGGTGAAAAACGTGGCAGTGAGAGGATCAAATTCCAGAGATCTGAGTTTCTTCACAGATTTGTCACTGACATAGTCTCTGGTTTCAGTACTTTGCTTTACTCCTCCATCCCTTTAAAGGTAGCAGAAAACTTTGTTCTTCAGGGGTGTTCAGGCTGGATAGTAAATATTTGCTGCGCTCCTAGAGATTCTCTTGACAAAAGATGCTATTGGAAGTATTTGTTCTTCTGTGAGGATTTTCTGTTTGTTTTCTAACATCTTTTTTCCCCCCATTTAAGTATCTGTCTTCTAGATATTTGCCAGAATTTCTGTTTTCCAAAAATCTCTGCTTGTGATCTGCAGGTCTAGGGACAATTCAAGAGAGCTCTGCAAAGGGCACCTGAGGAAAGCAGTATTGCACAGCTCTGTGTGAGCTAAGAGACACCACCATGCATATCATCCTGCCCACCTCATTGCAGGAAGTGTGTGAAACCCCTCTAAAATTTAGACAGTATGTTTATTTCAAAAATCGCTTGTCCCTTCTTAGTCTTTGTTAAAGTAGATTAGGATGCTATTTATTTAAACGCACATTCTACAGCCTGCCTCTGTAATCTGAAGCACTCCTCCCACCAAGTCTTTAACGAAAAAAACAGTTAGTGTGTGTGTGTGTGTGTGTGTAAGTTAACATTGTAACTGCAGCCTCCTGCCTCTCAGTCCCCTAACCTGCAACTTCTACCTTTCTCTCTGCGTGGGAGACCATAGCGTGCTGGCTGTAACGCTGCCCCAGACCTAGTGCTCAGAGTTGCCATGTCAGGACATCAGAATCCGTTTGCAGCAATTCTTGGGACTCTTATGCTTCCAGTGGGTTAGGAGGAACCACCCCAACACATTTGGAGTAGCAGAGCGTGCTCCTCCCCTCTGCCCTACCTTTAATACTGGTGGATTGGGGGTTTTAAATTATTCCTGCCACTGGTTTTCCACGACTCATCACTGTTTCATAGGAAGGATCAACTCCTTGCATATAAGCCTTCAGATGACCAACTGGGGTGCAAGGCTGGTGTCTCACCTCTTCTCTGACTTCAAGGTTGGCTGTAGTCACATGAGATGCCGGACTCTTCTGTTGTGCATTTACTTTGCATCACTTCTGTGAGAGCATCTGAGAGACGGGGCTGGTGGTGAAGAAGGGATGTGGGCAGAGAGTCTGTTCTTGGTCTCAGTGAAGTTGCTGCTAAACTGGTCACATGAAACAAAAAATACATCAGCTCCCCTCCCCCATGCATTTGAGTGTTTCTTGGCTCTGCACCCGAACAAGCAGCTGAGCACGTGATTTACTTGTAAAATGCAGTTTAAAAAAGAATGGTGCCATTGCAGATGGGAAATGAGGGATGGGAGGGCTGAACTGGGGCTGCCCTGTGTGCAGCTGGGCGCTGCTGGGGAAGGGAAAGGGGTACGTCTTCCCGCTAAGTCACAGGCAGCTGGCGGGATGTGGTGCTGTGGGACATGGGCTTGGGGGAACATGTGCTACAGGATGTGGGGCCACAGAGGAAAGTGCAACCTGCTGGAGGCAAAATGAAGGGGAACATGCTGAACCGCAGCCCTACCAGGGAAGGAGGTGGGAGTGCTGCATGTGGAGTAGGGGGAAGGAACAGGAGGGCTTTGGTGCAGAGCTGGGGTGCAGGTGGTATGGGGGGCTGTGTTTTGAGAGTTAGGCTACAGAAGTAGTCTCAGCTGAAGGTCTTCTTAGAGTATACAAGGTCCGAAGTGACAGCAACAGAGGGTTGTACTAATTTTTGCTCTGTTTTGTGTGCAAGAAAGGGGAAGTTGTTTGACCATTGAAAGCTGTGGAGCTCAGTATCTTCTGATTTGAACACTTCATTCCTTTTGCTATTTGGGTTTGTTCCAACAATATTCCTTTCTCTTAAACTAATCCAATATGCCCAAGGAGAGCTAAAATACGCTGCTAGGCTCATCACAAACCTGGTGGGGACCTTCAAGCAAACGTCTTGCCAGGCTGGACAATGTGGCAATTCCACCATTCTTGGGGCAGTGTAATTACACCACATTTTCTTACTGTGTCAGGACTGTGGCGGGTACAGTTAACGCCTTCTGGCCACAGCAGATAAAAGGAGATAAAAGAATTCCTGCCCTTCACTGTGCTTGTATCTGGTTTTACCATTATCCACTGGAGGATGTGTTGCTTCAAAGGGGAGCTACAATATGCTGCCACAGGAATGGGTCTCAGTATCTCGCATTGCAGCACTGGCTTTACTTGTGTTTCATCCCACCCTGAGCAAGGAATAAGTCTTGCAGAAGCAAGAAATGGCATTCTTTGCAGGAGCCGATGGAGCAGATAGAGTTGGTGAATTAATTGGTGTGTAGTGGTCATTTGGTAACATTCTTCATTAATCTAGCAGACTGTAGGCACTAATTGCTGTGCCTGAGGGTGTTAACCTAGCACACAGGTTGGAAGGTAACCACAGTGGTGAAACGTTTCCTTCCCACCTGTTCACCGCCAAACCTGGATGGCATATTCCCTTTATGACTTACCTCCATCATAGCAGCATGAAATAACTGATGGCTACTAGGGAAAAAGCAGGACAAAGAAATTCAGATCAGAGGCTCTAGGTAATTCTTCAGTGGTTTTTAGTAACTAAAGTAACTAGTTGCTGGGAAAAACAAATGCAGACTAAAGCAGAGTAGGCACTGGCTTTGTATATCCCACTAGCAACATAGGAAGGATGACTGGGGAGATTGAGGCATATGTCTTGCCAGCAAGAGGAACTGGTATGCCCTCAGAGAAGATACGGACCAGAAGCAGGGCTTGTACGTGAGGGATGGTGTATGTGTCATGTCAGAGCTTATTGAAGACTTTGACTGGAGCCTGAGTGGTGCTTTGGCCTGTGTTAGATACTCTGTAGGCAGGTATCCTTCACCCTCCTAATGCAGTCATGGTGCTGCCTCATTTTGCAGTGGCTGTACTGACACCGAGGCTTCAGGCTGAATCCACTGAGCACTACTTAGTCTGGTGTTGGCTGGATAAGACTGGGAACAGCTTCTGAAACGGCTTGAAGAGCAGGGACTCTGGAGGCCTGTGGCTTATGGGGAAGGATGAGTCAGGTGAGGAGGGCGCAGTGCGTGCTGTAGAGGGATATTTCATCAAGGGATTTACAAAATCCTGTTCTGAGTGTTGTAGCAAGCTTGCCCAAATTCTTGCCCAGATTCTGAGTTGATATTAAATGTGAAGGCAAGAACTACAGTGGGTGACTGGGATGCTTGCTCCTTTCCTTTCTTTATCCTGATGCATGCACATGCATTCAGATTTCATGTAGCAACATGCTGCAGTGCTGGGTTTGGTCAAAGTGGGGGATCTGCTGTAGGCAAGAACCTGATCTGAATGGTGAGAGTTCTCTCTGAGAGAGGGAGTGCCAGATTTGGCTTTATCTGTGCCTTTGTAGTCAAGGAATGGCATGTCAGGCTTAAGCACACTTAACCCCTGTGTGTTCGCATTGTTAATTGTGACTGGGATAACTGTCACCTATAGCTGTGGACCTGCACTGATTCAGTAATTTGACCTCCTTAGACTCTTGAAGTTCTTGGAAAGTTGCTGATGTCTGTGGGAGCTCAAGCTCTCTGCTTCTTCTTAATGTGCACACCAGGTTGCTTTTCTTTTGCCTCGTAATGTGTACAATAAGTAATATTCAGGGTATGGATTTCTGCTGAAGGGAAGAAGATGGGAATTCTCCTTCCCTTGCCAGGTTCACCTGCTGGATAACCCAAAGCAAAATATTGGACAAGTCATTTGCTGATAAACTGAAATATATGCATGTGAAAAGAAAAGTCAGCTTTGAATGACACCAAGCGTAGAAAGTGCAATGGCAAAGGTTCACACTTTTTTAAAAAAAGATCCTTCTTTTTTAGGTATTTTTAATACCTTCTTTCTTTTTGCCGCTGTGGTACACCTGTTTGTATGCGCCTTCAGTCTCTTTGCAAAGGAAGGTAATGAAATGCTGAAAAAAAAGAGCAAGTTTCCCTGGCCCACTCTTCAGCGTGCTCATTGGAGATAGAAGTAAAATTGCTTAAACCATCTTGGCTTCTCTGTGGTGGTGTTAGTCTAATTTCTGTGTTACCTGAACAAAAAAGTGGAACCTGTTCTAAGTTTGTGTATTTCTTTTTTGTTTTTTAAACTTGTTTGTTGTTTGGGGTTTTTTTTCCAGTGCAATAGTACCAAGGGTTTCACCGGTACTAGTGTGTGGAAGCAGAACTCATTACCAACTGTGTGAGCTTTTTGGTGGTCTTTAAAATGCTTGTGTATGTACTTTTAGGGCTAGTTATTACACTTTTATGCGTGGAGTTGTTTGTTTCTGGGATGTTGGGAGAGCGTGGGAAAAGGCAGTTACAAGGTAATAATATTAGTGGTTTTGCTAGAGGAAAGGCTTTGTCAGAAAGTATGTCTGCCAACATTTCTTTAAAGAAGTCTTGTATTTGTTTATTGTGTCCTATTGGCACTTGAACCTTCTCCTGTGTCAGTAGCTGGAGGCAACTGATGAGGATTACACCACTGGCTTGTTTCTCTGGATTGCACTGGGTGAGAAAAGTGGAGCTTCGCTGTTTCATCTTTACTTGCTTGCTCCAACCGTTTCTTACCCTTAATGACTTTATTATTCTTGTGCAGTTGCTGAAGCAGAAATGCTGGTGATGGTGGCAGGGAATGGTGCCCCTCTGCCCTCCCACTTGGCACATCAGCCACTGGGGTCATTCTGCGCTGGGAGGCTGGGAAACAGTCTTTGGCTTTTAGCAATGTTGCCTGCAATGGGGTAGTGTGCTCTTACAGATTTATTAATCTTGGCTGGTCTTTGAAATGGCAACATAGAAACACTGAAATGGAAATGTTAAAATCCTGAGCTGCAAATAGCTAGAGGAAGGGATGAAGGGAGGGAAAGAGACTGTTTGAGAAGTGTTGTTATGTGCTCATTTTCTTTGTTTTTCTTTAGGCATCTACTGCTAGTTCTTGTCAGAAAGGATATACTGAATCTATGAAGGCCTCTGGTCATTCTTAAAGCCTAGCATGTGAAGGGGAGGGTTTGTTAGTTTTGGGTAACTTTTGCAAAAGCTAAAGTGGTGGTGATCTGAGACTTGCTGGTATTCATGTTTAAAGTGGTGGTGTGGCATTGGCATACTGTTCTGCACCACCCTACTGTAAATGCTGATAAATCCTTGCCGTTCTGTAGCACAGTCTTGTTGCAAAAATAAGAGAATACAGGGGAAGGTCTGTGAGATGAAGTGCAGGATGAGGGAGCTAACTCTCTTTTGCTGGGAACATCTCAGAGAGGAAGTTTAAATTTAAACAGGCAAAGAAAAGCATGAAGGAACCTGAAGGCTCACACTAGTCTCACACTACAAGCTGTATTTGATGCAAATTTGATTTCTGTCTTGAAGCAACTCAAATGATATCTTAGCAGCTGGCACCAATTGACTGTCTCCCGGAATTGGCATGATGACAGCAATCAAACTGAATTTATTGCTTTGGGTTTGGGAAGAGTCCGGAAGAGGAATCATTCTCAGAAATGTAATCTAGAATGTGTTCCCACAGGAATGATAGCTTCAAGCCTCCTTTAACAGCAACAATGGAGCGTGGTCCTAGTGCAGGATGAAGACAGGTGGACTGTAGTGTTGAGCAGCTGGGTTGTATATTCTAGTTGAGAGCAGGAAGATTATGTTTTGGCAAAGGGAAGAGCAGGAGGAGCAAGGTTGTGTTTTTTTTTTTTCTTTCTGACACAGTTTCTCATCAAACAGAGATGATTCACAACTAAGTGTTAGTTTTGTTGCTGCTTTTTTTTACTGTGTTTAGGACAGAATCTGCCTTCTCATTGGGGTGGCCAAACTTCTCGACTGCTAAAAATTGTCCCCATCTGTTTTATTGGTTGGTGGGTTTTTTTGTTGTGGTTTTTGTTTGCTTTTTTTTCTTCTCAAGACAGGTGTACTGAACAATGAGCTTTAGCCACAGGACCTCAGTATAGCTGCAGTTTTGTAAAGTAAGCGCTGCAGTGGATGTGCTTCTTTGCACCTGGAACTACTTCAAAATCGTGCTGTGTTTCTAATGCTTGTTGAAGGAAGTGTGGTAGAATTGACTTTTTCCATCTAGTTTTCTGGTAGGTATGAAAGTAATCACTTTCAATGATAAACCTTGGTTTGATTTATTTCAATAACTGTTTTGTCCACTCTTTCAGTTAGTTTTTAATGCTGTCTTCTACTTCTGCTTGCCAGGAGAAGGAACTACCCGAAATAGGTGTAGTTTTGCTGACATTCATTACTAGAGCAAGAAATGTCGGTGTTCCTCGGGCAGGTGGAGGGAATGGGGCACAAAGGGCACAACTCTTTCAACCTCCCCATCACTGATCCTTTGAGGAGGTTATGACGAGACTGGCTGGAAAGTGTGTTTGTGTGGCAGCTGCCAGCAGCTGAAATGAAAACCCGCTCCCCATCTCTTGGGAGCAGGAGTCAGTCAGGGCATTGTAGCTAGATCTGAAGCTGGGAGGATTTCGCGGTGTGCTGCCTGTACAGGGTCGCAGTGATGACACTTAACCATCTTCTCCTGCACCCAGGCTCAAGTTCAGCCCTCACTCTGCTTGCTTGGGGCTGATCTCCTTTTCAGCTTTGTTGCAGGTATCTTTCTACAGACTCTGCCTTTTGCAAGCGTACCTCAGCGGACAGGTCTCCCTGTGCTTCCCTGGCAGCCCCTTCTCTCCTCAGCACAGCTTTCTGACAGGGTGATTTTCTTCATATATTTGTTTTGTTGTTACGTAAATGTTCTCACTTGACAGCTCTAGACTACTGGGATTTGTAGATGTCCTGTGCCCTATCTGTCTGTCTGAAAATGTTTTCCTCCAGGCCTTGGGTATCCTTGGAGGAGGTAAAAGAGCTGGTGAGGAAAAACCTCCTGCGAAGCAGCCATGCATGTAGTGGCTAGAGTAGAAAACTGAGAACTGATTGCCTGGAGAATCTAGGAGAATCTTCTGTGCTATTCTGTGCTAAGAATGGAGCCCAGAAGTTGGGTCATACGTTATTCATTATATATGTATCTCTGCCACTGCATCTTTGGGATAATGAACTGAAGTTGTCAGACAGTGAAAGAATCTTCTTTAAAAAGAGTTAAGAAATATGTACCAATATAGAGCTAGTCATATTCCCCACCCTACTGGAGATTGCCAGGTTTTCTTGAAGTAAAGTTATCTGCATTTTGTTTATTTCTGTTGTGTGCACCTTTCTTTTACGTCACATTATCCTGTTTATCTGCTGGAATCTGATGCATTTAAAATATACAAGCAAAACTATCATGGTTTTGGTCTGCTGTCTTGAGTACTCAGGCAGAGTTGTTTTGTTTTAATCTGCTCAGAGATTTTTACAGCTATGACATTATTAATTGTGCATGGCTACTTCTGTCTGTGCATTGTGCATGAGCAGTCCTGTCCCGGTGAATGGACTACGTGTTTGTATACAATGAAGCAGTTTCATTTTTGCACGTCCTTAACTCCCACAAATGATGCTAAGACAGTCATTCTTGTTTTCAGTTGAAGTTAATCCCTAGACAAATCAAATCAAAACCCAACCCAAAGAAATCCCAGTTCTCTGAACAGGCAGTTTCTTTTCAGGTGTATTCTGAAGAAACCCAGTACTAATGTTAATAGAACAACACTTGGCACAGTATTTGCAGAGCAATAGTGTTAAAGGTACTTGGGTTAAACGTAGTCTTACATGCTGAACCAAGATAAAGAAATCATGCCGTATAAAGGACTAATCAAGATAGATATTCATTTATGTATCAAGCACAAGAAAGTTTTCTCGTGCTGTTAAGTGCCGTCTTCTTAAGCATTTACATTTTAAATGTTGCAACAAAAGAGCTATGTAGACTGCACTTTTCTGTCCATGTAGATACTCATTGCTTCAGGCTGTAGATAGGAGAATTGTCCAAAGAGCAAGATTCTCTTTTTTGGCTGGAAAACAGTAAATGAATATTAGATGAGTGTTTGTAATATCCTGTACTTAAGTTTTAAGCATCAGCTATTGTTCAGGGCTAGACAGCTCTGTAACGTAGCAGGAAAAGAGCTTAATGAAATCCAATATTTGGAAGCAGGAGGTAGATGAATTCAGACTTGGAACGGCACTGCTGAGTTTTAACAGGAAGGATAACTAACATTTGGAGTAACTTCTGTGGGTGTATGACTTTATTTATCACTTGAAGTCTTGAATGTGAACCCTTATGCTTTCTAAAGGATATTCTGTGTTTTAGACAAGTTATGGAAATTGCTAGTTGAATTTCATAGTTTGTGAAAGGTAGGAAATAGACCTAATGTCCCAAGCCCATTGTAAAGGTAGGTCAGATGCATTGCTGTGTTTCTGTTAGCTACGATGTGTACTTCCACTATGCACTAAGAATAAACACCTTCACTCCACAAATAGCTTGCAGAAATAAGTTTGATCTTTTGAGCAGAAGGAGAAGTTATTTGCTTTGCAAGCTTTTGGTAAGGCAGGGATCTGAACCCATGTCATCTTTCCATTGTTATTCTAATACATATAAGAATATTTTGCATTTTTAAGATTTGGTGAGACCCTGTATAAGAGATGTGTTAAAGCCCAGCCTTTGCTCTGCTGGACTCACAGAAATTTGGTTTTTCTGTCTCCTGCTGGGAATAACCATTGTAAGACCAGAGCAAGGTAAAAAAATTGCAGCTCCATGTTTGTTCCTTACGCTTTTAGGTACCAGTTTGTTCCCCACAAGTACCAAATCAACTCTACCACCAATCCTTAGAATGAAAGTCAAATGCCTACAATGTGCCAAAGGCCACCCTAGCCAATGAAGAAAGATTTAACAAGGGGCTGTCTTTGGGGATGGGATGTCACAGATTGGGCTGTACTCTGGTGCTGCCTGCAACAGCCTGGGTCATCCTGCAAGAATGGGATCTGTGATCCTCCAGGACCTGCAGCAGGAAACGCCCCGCCCCCCGCCAGCCTGACCTTTTGCTGCTCTCAGTTGTGGTGGCTGGCTGCTGCGAGCTGGTGCTCCCAGGGCTGGAGTGTGCTTTCTCTCTCAGAGTTGTGCTTGAGTTTGCCTGTTTTGTTGCCCTGGAGACAGAAGAGTGTGGTATGCTTTCCCCCTGACCAGAAATAGTTTCCTGTACCTTGTGACCGGGGCAATGTACTCCTCCTCTGGTCTCTGGCCAGGCAGTGTGGTGCTGGAGGGATGGGGTGTGGGGTGATGACCTCTTGTCACAAGTTCTGGTGTGGCTGCTGCCCATGATCATTAGCTGCCCTGCTTGCTTCCCTCCCTCTGCACGATGGTGTAGGATTTCACGGGAGCAATTGCTCTTGATTTACATCTCCCATGGCATTTTGATGGTTATGTCATTTTGTTTGAGCCTTGCTTCTGTCAGCTGTCTGTCCTGGCTGTCAGGACTTGGTGCCTGAGTAGCACGTGGTGAGCTCTTACCTCTCCTTCCCCCTTTGCTCAGCTGTTTTTGCTGTCTGCTTCCCTGTGTCCTTGTACTTGGGAACAGATTCTCAGCAAGTGTAACTGCGCATGAAGGCAACGTGATCTGGGTAGATGAAGGATCCCCTTCTGTAGGAGTTCCAAGCAGTGCTGGGAGGGTAAGTGGGGAATTTGCAAGACCCAGGCGTGCAAGTGGGCTATGGATAGTTTATCTTAAACTGTTGTCCTGCTGTGAGAATGTGGCCTGAGTGTAGAGTATGCAGCACAGTCTGTTACCTTGCAACTGTGTTTTGCAAAACTTTGTTTATGAGAGATGCTGCTAAAAGGGAAGCCAAGGCTCCCCCCACCTCCCCAGCAATGCAGGTGAGAAAGCACTTGCACTGCACCAAGGCCTGGGGCGTGTGGAAGCTCTCCAGGCTTTCTTGCTGCCTGCTGCTTTATTGGAGAGTGGTTCTGGCACAGAACTCTAGAATATACGCAACAACAATAATAATTTCCAGAAGTGAGAAGGAGGGAGAGATGAAAGGAGTAATTTACCTTCCCCCATCGCTGAACAGTAGCAGATGAGGATGTAAGCAGATCACAGCCCTATAAAGTATTAATTGGGACATTTTCTACAGTTCAGCAGTGGAAAAGACAACAGAAATTCTGCAGTGCACTGAACTGCTATTCCCAGCCTGGGAGATGAAAGTGTTCTGAGCTGCGATCTGGCTCAGTCTTCATCCTCTGCTTATGAGGAAGAGGCCAGTTGCCCAAAGCTTTCCTTTACAAAGGGAAGAGCATGCAGAGACCATGGAGCTGCACAGGCTGTTCTTAAGTGGAGCAATGCAATGTAGCTTTGTTGAAGCGGGTCTGTGGTGTTTCCTGAAAACTGGAGGATGCTGCATTCCTACCCAGCTTAGCTTAGCCCAGCCAGACCAGGGTCCTACTTTCTCCGGTGGAAAAGACTTATGTGTCACAGGGGATGCAGAGAGGGTGTGTTTTCAAGCGTTTGTGCTGAAGATCTGCTATAGAAGAAATGTCAAGAGCAGGCAGGGACTGCTGCTTCCCCTTGCTGCGTTCTTTTGATGACTGGACTGGGGCGAAAAGGCAGTCCTTGCTTCTTGCCTCCTTCTAGGCACCTGCATCTGCAAAAGTCTAGAATTTAGCGGTTGCCAGGGCTGGCTGAAAGATTTGCCTCCCTCAGGCCTTTTCAGTGAGTCTGTTTTTGTCCAGTGTGAGTGTTTCATCTGAGGGGATGAAGACTTTACAGTGAAAGTTCAGGACTCAATCATTCCTGTAGTGAAAAGTCTCCTGTCTGAGCCTCAGTGGCTAAAAGGCTCGGTGCTTCTCGGCTGAGATGGACAGTGCTGCTTTAGCTCCCTTTCCTTTCCTTGCACTCATGTATGTTATGTTTCTAGGGAAGAGAAACCATTTTTTGCTCTCCTTGATATTTTTTTCTTTAATCCAGATGACAGTCGTGCTTGAATTGATGTTGCCTTTGGGCTGGAATAAACATGCTTAGCATTTCAGGCAGAACTTCTCGCCTGGAGATCTCTAAGTGCTTGATCAGCATTTCACCAGCGAGTCTGTCCATGTGTACTGAAGTATGGTTACCTTTACAGTTCACCGGATCTGGCAGAGTTCCCTACTTCGTGTGATGTCTGTGCACTAACAGGAGCTGTGTATTTCTCCCTCCTAGTCTGCCTTTCTCCAGTGTTTCTCTGGAGTGGAAGGGAACTTCTTCAGGAGAGCCCATTGAAGGGCTACAAGGAAGGTTAAGGGACTGAAACATCTATCTTATGAGGAAAGGCTGAGAGACCTGGGGCTGTTTAGTCTGGAGAAATGAAGATGGAGAAGGGATCTTATCATTATAAATATCTGAAGGGTGGGTGTCAAGAAGGTGGAGGCAGTCTTTTTTTCAGTGGTGCAGTGATAGGACAAGGGACAGTGGGCACAAACTAGAACACAAGAAGTTTCACCTCAACATCAGGAAAAACTTTTTTACTGTGAATGTGATGGAGCACTGGGACAAGCTGCCCAGAGAGGTTGTGGAGTCTTCTTCTCTGGAGACTTTCAAAATCCACCTGGATGCATTCCTGTGTAATCTGCTCTGGGTGAACCTGCTTCGGCAGGGAGGTTGTACTAGACAACCTCCAGAGGTCTTCTCCAACCGCTACCATTCTATGATTCTTTGAAGCAGATCCTTTTCCCATTTCATGTGGGCTGTTTCTTCAGAGACTTTTCCTCCTCCTCTTCAGCCTTGGAGAAGTGGGTAGGTCTCAGAAGGAATGTCACTGGACGTATTTGCATACTTGTGAGACTGGTCAAAAAGTGATATCTTTGNAGGAAAGGCTGAGAGACCTGGGGCTGTTTAGTCTGGAGAAATGAAGATGGAGAAGGGATCTTATCATTATAAATATCTGAAGGGTGGGTGTCAAGAAGGTGGAGGCAGTCTTTTTTTCAGTGGTGCAGTGATAGGACAAGGGACAGTGGGCACAAACTAGAACACAAGAAGTTTCACCTCAACATCAGGAAAAACTTTTTTACTGTGAATGTGATGGAGCACTGGGACAAGCTGCCCAGAGAGGTTGTGGAGTCTTCTTCTCTGGAGACTTTCAAAATCCACCTGGATGCATTCCTGTGTAATCTGCTCTGGGTGAACCTGCTTCGGCAGGGAGGTTGTACTAGACAACCTCCAGAGGTCTTCTCCAACCGCTACCATTCTATGATTCTTTGAAGCAGATCCTTTTCCCATTTCATGTGGGCTGTTTCTTCAGAGACTTTTCCTCCTCCTCTTCAGCCTTGGAGAAGTGGGTAGGTCTCAGAAGGAATGTCACTGGACGTATTTGCATACTTGTGAGACTGGTCAAAAAGTGATATCTTTGACTCTGCTGCTACTCAGTTTGAATCCAAGGAGGGAATATCAGAGCTAGCTCTGTAGCAGGAGCAGAGTTTCTTCTGCAGCCTTGGCTGCATAGCCGCCACCTGGAATGACTGTGAGGTTTTGGGAGACAATCATGTTGCAGCAATTCCCAACCTTCTGGATGTCTGCTGGGTCACTGTGTTCCTTTCTCCATTGAATAAGAACAAGAGCTTAGTTCAGAGTTGGGGTGCTTAACACCTTGTTTCTTATTCTCTTTCAGATCACCAGAAACTGGAACGTGAAGCTCGAATCTGCCGACTTCTAAAGCATCCAAATATTGGTAAACCTACTTGGGCTCAGAGGGATGGGGGTGAGAGAGAGGAGTAATGTGTCTCATCTAGTGCGCTGTAAGAAAGCAGATATATTCTAAATGTACACAACAAGTCGTCAAACTTGCCTGTTGGAATCACCTTAGTTTCTCTCTTTGACAAATTCTGCATATGACCCTGTCCCATTCCTTAGCATCCTGGACCAGATGTTCACTGAAGTGTGCTGTGTTCCCATCCACTTGCCCATGCAGAGATGTCCCTGCTCTGTGGGTGATGCATGACTCTTATCTTCTCACCTACGGTTCTGAAATGGGAGTGAGCTGTTGTGGTTGTTTTCCCCACACCTGTCTTCTGTTTCGTGTTCTTGGCACTTTTTGACATACCTGTTTAAATGTTGTATTCAGTAATATGGCCAAAGTTAAAGGAGGGTGGGCTAGTGTGTCAGCTTTTTTCCATTACAGTGGCCACTTACTCTAAAATCAAGAGAGCAAAGCCAAATTGCCAATTCTAGGAGTAGTAAAAAAAAAAAAAAA
>WEIS01094729.1:0-13176 GCA_013389965.1 Todus mexicanus
GGGCAGGGACATCTCCTGCTAGAGGAGCGCTGCAGAAATACCTACACATATTGTTGGTGTACTCCTCCCAGTCGAAGCCCCTGGAGCCGTTATCCAGGAACGTCTCGTTCACGTTAATCGGCCAGATCACGCATTTGTTCCTTAAATTGCCCATAAACAGCTGCAGCCCGATCAGAGCGAAGACACTGAGACAAAACACTGTCAAGATCATGACATCCGACAGCTTCTTCACAGACTGAATGAGGGCGCCCACAATGGTCTTCAAGCCTGCGGAGAAGAAAACAAGACTAGAAATCACTCCTGGAACGAAAAAGAGACCGAAAATTCAAGCACGTACGGTACCTTACGGCCGCCACACGGTGGGAGAAGCTGGTTGCTATCAAATGCTGGGTTCCTGGGAACCACTTTTTCCAGGCGGTGCAATAAAGGCGCTGATGGAGCCGAGCTCACCGGTTTCAAAGGTGAACCGGCAACAGTTAGAACAAAGCAAAACACCCGGCGTTCGTCTGAGCCCTGCAGCGGAGGGCGCAAAGCTCGGGAGTCGCTTGTTAAAGATGTTGAATTCAGATGCTCTGCTACGAACCTCTCCGTGCACACGCCGGGTTGGGTTTAGATCTGGGACAAGCTACGACAACTTACGAAGATCAAATCCCTTGCAAATTGTCTACATCTTATGTTTTTACTGCTTCACTGAACTGTTCCAGCGCTTTCCTTCCCCTTGCAGGAGCTGAACTTCCCTTCCAGATCCTTGGTTTTGCTACGGGGTAGGGCAGAATGTCACCCAGGGTGCTGGCTCTTGGGGTTCTACCAAGGATCGTTCATAGGCAGGGCTCAATAATAACAAAACCCCAAGAATCCTCCTGGGTTTCCAAACCAGTTTGGTCCATGAGAGGAACCAGCCACCAACTGGGGGCTGAAGGCAGCTCTAACACTTTCAGTAGATGGATCTAACCAAGGAAGAATCCTGGAGGCAGAAACAATATACTAGGGTGCTTTAATTGGTCTTTCTGGTGTCAAATAGGATGGTCTTGGTGTCAAATGGGATGGCCTTGGTGTTAAATAGGATGGTCTTGGTGTCAAATAGGATGGTCTTGGTGTTAAATAGGATAGTTTTGGTGTCAAATAGGATGGTCTTGGTGTTAAATAGGATAGTTTTGGTGTTAAATCGGATGGCCTTGCTTATAAAGGAGGAGGGAAGGAGGCTGAAGGGAGGAAGGAGAAAAAAAAGTTTCAAAACTCATAGATCCAGCTCAATTTGGGGCCAGTCAGACCCAAGTCTCTGGCTGAGGCCACGTGGAATAAACCTTCCTACACCAGCAGCGGCTGGATCTACGTCAGGAACGTAAAGATTCGGAAAAAAAATACCATAAATAAAAGGCAATTCTCACGGAAGAATGATTATTGAAAATATCTTTCCTCCCCAACGCCAAAGCCCTCCTCCGACACAAAGCGGGTTCTTGCTGTTAGTTCTGGCAGACAAACGACCAGCACGACACCAGTTTGCATGCTCAGCTCCAGTGCTCCGCTCGGCACATGCAGCATTTCCACCAGCGCCTCGGTTCCTGGTTTGTACTTTGCTCTCCCAAAGGCACGGAAGGAGGAGGGGGATTGGAAGCCAGTATTGATCCACTGGTAGCGAGAGCGGTCCCAGTTTGGTCACTGGACAAACCCAACTTAATCACCTTCGTGCACTGCAGATCCTGGGTCCTCTTGAGCATGCCCGTGTCCCAGGCTGGCAGACTGATGGCATTCATTAAAATACCAGTAACTCAAAATGCCAATTAAAAAAACACAAACCACCTCCTTAGGGCACCACGGAGTTAACCACGGTCTGCCAAGCCCTGAGATGGAAGCAAGTTTGAGCTCATAGGTGCCACCGTCTGCTCCTTGCACACAAATCCACACAGACCCTTGACCCGCGTGGAATTTGTCCGGTGACGTGTCATATCCTGGGAGTATTTCCCATTTTTATCTTGGCTAAAAACCACGCTGAGGATAATTCCGATTATTGATAGAGGTAAGTTTAGCACTCCTGGCGACACGAAGATGAGTTTCTGATTAGCTCAGCGCGGTATTAAAAGCCCCGTTCCCTTATGGGTGCTGAAGCAGAAGGGGAACCCTGTTATATTTTAGTATTAAGTGTAGCTGAAAAATCCAGGGTCTGAGACACGGCAGCACTAAACCCCACGGAGAGCGCTCTGCACCTAAATTCATATGAAATAGCCCCAATTACACAAGTGTTTTACATTCCTCGTATTGCTAGTCCCAAATCGAGCGGGGAGCAAGGGCTGTGCTCAACCTACAAGCTGGGACAACTCCGTCCCAGAGCCTGGCTGGTGCAAATAACCAAAACTTGGGTTACTTTGATTATTTAACCAAATTTGGGGTTATTTCCAGCTCCAGCCCGGGACGTGTTGAATGCGCCCAGTGCTCAGACAGGATCCCCTCCGCAGCAAATTGTCCCTTTAGCAAAAAAAATCTGCTTGCGTGGAGCTCTGAAGGGCTCAGATCCACCCCCCCTACACTCTGGTGCAATTTTGAACTAAAAGGAGAACTCTTCGTTTGGAGTAATACGGAGAGAATGATACAAAACCGAACGGTTCTGGCCCTTCCCACGGGTGGATGAGACACGCGGCCGCACGCTCCGTAACCAGCTCCTGGAAGTTGCATCATCTTCGCTTTTGTTACGACGACGGAAGCGAAAAGAAAACCAACCCCCCCCCAAGCAACGGAACTTCTTTTATCGATGCTTTTCTTCGAGCGAGCCGGTTAGTGCCTGGCGCTGCCGCCAGCGACTCCCAAAGACCTTTTGCTCTTTGTGCGAGCGCTGCCAAACGTCGAGGGAGGCTGAGGAAGAAGGTTTTTCTAGCCCGCTCTCATTCGGTGCAAGGAAAGCAGGTGCCACTTAAGAACGTCATGCACAACAGCCACGTCCGTCTGATGGGTTTCGCAGTCTGGAACGGGGACAAAAGGGTTGGGCCCCTAATGCCACAGGCTCGTTTCTGGCTAACGTGTGTGCAAGCGTAGCCTGACAAAGCAGAACCGCTCTCAGTTAATGAATGAGGAGAAAACAAACCCTGAAGAAACAGAAGAGCAAAGCTCATCGAGTGATTCTTTAGGGTGCCCACCTCGAGGCAGGTCAAGCGCCTGGAAACTGGAAAGCTGCAGATGCTTCAGCGCCTGTGAGAACTGAGTCTGAGCTCAACCTTAAAAATTAGAGATGCTTTTGAGAAAGCATCTGCACCAGGCTCTTCTAGACAAGACTACAGGATCAGACTCATAGGCCCAGTCCATAATGCCTCCCGTGGGCTCTTAGGATAAAGGAAGGGCCTTTGCCTACCCTTTATACCCAGACTGAGTTGAGTCTAGAAGTAGCTTTGGAAGTGCTGGTCCTCAAAGTCCGGCTCTGGGTGGTGACCGTGCAATGGGCAGGTCTATGAATTAGTTGGTCCTTTGGGCCACTCGTTATCACGTTCACAGCCGACAACTGGTTCTGCTACGACTACAAACGTGAGAGCTGGTACCACCAACGCTCCGTTGAGCTTCGTCTATCTCAAACCAGCAGCATCAACCCTTTCTGAAGTCGGGGAGGCAAGTGCATCGTCATTACCTGAGAGACAACCTGCCCCAGCTCCCGTCTGGTTCCAAGTACCAGGGGTAGCCTCACGCGGAAAGGTTTTAATCTCGGTTGGGTTTTGCTCACTTGCTTCACAACCTTATCCCTCAAACTACTCAGAAATCCTAACGATGCTGCTGAGCGAGAAACCGTCCAGCCTGAGGAGGGAGGGAGCATCAGATCTTTTATCCAGCTGGAGCTAAACTTCCTTTGGCTTTCATTTCAGAGGTCGGATTAGCCCCGTGTGTATGTGGGGATGAGGAAGTATGGAATGGAAGACTGTGCATCCCATAATTTGGTGGCCCAGAAGCTTATACAGACTGCAAAGCCCATCAAAACCATCCGAGACAAGCAATGCAGGGCGGGAGGGGAGATACGGAACAGAGACACCCGCAAGAGCAGCCTTTTAATGCTGAACGGTTCTCACCTGGAATAACAGAGATAGTTTTCAAAGCTCGGAGAACTCTGAAAGTTCTCAAGGCTGAGACATTCCCAAGGTCCACAAACTCTGTGACATATCTGCAATGAGGGAGGTCACACACAAAAAACACAATGACAATACACACACCAAAAAAATCAAACAACCACTACGGACAAAAGCAAAATACATCACTCACAGGGGCCTGTACCCAACAGCTAACACCAACCGGAGGCCGCCTTACCTGGAATTACAGAAATAGTTTTCAAAGCTCTCAGAACCCTGAAAGTGCGCAGAGCTGAAACATTGCCTAGGTTTACAAACTCTGTTATATACCTGCAGAATTAAACCAGAGTTAATGGCACCGTTGGGGTCACCTTCCCTTCGCATACAGCTGTCTTGCTTTGCTTGCAGGAAAAACAGCTCGTCATTTTCAAAACGCTTTTTAGAACTCGGCATTACAAAACCACAGAATCACAGAGTCCTAGAACAGCAGGTTGGAAGGGACCTCAAGGATCATCTAGTCCAACCTCTCGAGGCAAAAAAACAATAATAGAGTTGAAATGAGCCAGCCCGGCACCTTGTCAGGTTGAGGCTTTAAAACTGTCCAATGGAGGTGGAGAGACATGGAAAAATTTCAGAGCCAAGCCAAAAAATTTCAAGCCAAGGCAGTTTAAGACTCTCCGTGCCGCAACCGGCTTGTCCACGGTGAGACACCGGCGTCCTCGCCTCGAGAGGACTGGGAAACTTAACGCTAGCTGTCAGACTTGGTGACCTCCCCTTCATTTCAGGAATATTCGCTTCGCTTGGTGTTATTAATGAAGCGTGATCAGCTTTTGCCTCGATTAGCATCCTTCCTTTTAATCCTTCATTCCCTGAGAACCACAGGTCTCGTCATCCCCGTTTTACAAGGGGTTAAACCTGAGATACCCAGAGGATAAGAGGCTTTAGTGCAAGGTTAAGGGAGTTCAATTTTATCACGGCTTCAAATCTTTCCTCTGTGAGGTCTGGGTATGAAAAAGCAAAAAAAAACCAACACCAAAACCAAGCACAATATTCCAGACTTCTCCTGGTGCAGAAAGTGCTTCTTGAGTGCTTCTTAAAACTTAGACCCTTTCTGAGGGATTTAAATGAGGCATGGGGTTGTTTTAGCCCAGGACACAAAAAAATACGGTGCTGGAAGTCCANAGTGACACCATCCCACCCCCCGGTTTAATCGAGGCACTAAAGCAACGATCACCACAGGCCAGGAAGGATAAAACGCAGCAATCTAGCCTGGACCTCCTGGCTCAGTCAACCCCAGGAGCTCCTCGTGATCAGACCAACATAAGCTGATCCGGCTTGAGAGAAAAGAATGAGGAAGGAAGAGAAAGCGCCTCCTTTTTGGACGCTCATCGGAAACAAGTTAAGAGCTGTTCAACCTTGGGTGGCATCCCAGGAAACCTCAACGTGCAAAAGCCCCAGGAGGGGAAGGAGTTTTAAAGAATTTAAAGATGTTGGGCTTCAATTTAAATTTGGGCTTGGAATTTAAAGATGTTTGGGGCTTGGAATTTAAAGACGTTGGGCTTGGATTTAAATTGAGCTTGGAATTTAAAGCTGTTGGGGCTTGGAATTTAAAGCTGTTGGGGCTTGGAATTTAAAGATATTGGGCTTCAATTTAAATTCGGCTTGGATTTAAAGCTGTTGGGGCTTGGAATTCAAAGCTGCTGGGGCTTGGAATTTAAAGCTGCTGGGGCTTGGAATTTAAAGATGTTGGGCTCTTCCTCTTGATTCACTTAAATTTCCCTTGATTTACTTGTTTTCCTTACCCACCCACCCTCTTCCACAGGGCTCATCCCCTCCCGTACGCCCCCAAACACGGGGGAAAAACAATCCGAAAGCCCAACTTACGCCATCATGATGACGCTGAAATCGAGCCAGTTCCATGGGTCGCGCAGGAAGGTGAAGCCGTCTATACAGAAACCTCTCGCGATGATTTTCACAAGTGATTCGAACGTATAAATCCCGGTGAAGGTGTACCTGGGGGAGGCAGAGAAAGAGCCGCGCTGAGGGGTCTGGAGAAAACGTCACTGAAGCCGCGGGAAAAAACAAAACCACAAAGATGAGGGTTACAAAAAAAGAGGGGTGATGAGAACGTAAAGATGAGCAGGGGCGGATTTCCCAACAGAAGAAACCCAACGGTCTATGGAGGTTCTTAAAAACACAAGAAGCGTTACTTACTCCACGTTCTTCGACCATTCGGGTGGGTTACTAAAAGTCATGAATACACAGTTGGTCAAAATAGTGCACATAATGATCATGCTAAATACTGTAGAGCAGAGTCAAGGATCAAAGGGACACGAACGCGGCTCTTTCCATCACCTTATGGCTCCCTAAAGATCCCTGCGCTGAAGTAAAAGGCCACAAATTCCAGTTTATTCTCCGTGGGCTGCAAATCAAGAGCCCAGATGGTTCCAGCGGCCACTGGAAGGTGCTGGACTCCCCGAGGAGCGTGGCAGGGATGGCACAATTCCAGAATGAGGAGTTGGGAGTGGATTTTAAGCACCAATTTCTCAGCAGAATGGTGAAATTCAGGGTCTGACTCAAAGGGTTGGTATCCCAAACTCCAACGGGTCTCAGCTCAAGGCTGGGGATTCACCAACAGCATCTCGGTCTTTGC
Source organism: Todus mexicanus (assembly GCA_013389965.1). NCBI lineage: Eukaryota > Metazoa > Chordata > Aves > Coraciiformes > Todidae > Todus > Todus mexicanus. The sequence continues at coordinate 6,694 of WEIS01094729.1, forward strand.
ATCTCCCAGCTCCGTCCCGGCGCATCCAGAGGGGAGGGAAATACAAGAAATAACACACGGGGCCAAGGAAAATCAAAACCATTCCCGGCCTCAGCTCCTGAGTCAACTTTACAAAGACGCAAAAGCTTTTTCTCCACCCGAGATGCAGGGAGGGAGGATCTGGAAGCCTCTGTACAGGCAAACGAAGGTGCTTCCATTTTAGAGGCACTTTCTAAAAATAAATAAATAATCAGGGCAAAGCAGCTCCTTCAATATATCACTTTTTGCTCGTTTGTTTGTTTGTTTCCTCTCCTAATAACACATCAGATGATGTTTCCGAAGCTCTCGGAGCTGCCTGAAGCCCTGCAGTGGTGGGAACATTTTGGAAGAGCCCAGCCATTAGAAGGAAGTTTGAGAGATGCCAAAAGAGCAAGAAATGAGTTGGCGTCTAATGACATCCGAGGGATTTTTGGCTCCTTCTCCGGATCCTGATTCTATCGAGCCATTTGAGCAGCCAACGCTCAGCTCCCCTTCGCGTGAAGAACCACCTTCAGCGGTTTCTGCTCCAAAATCTATCAACGTCTGTGCGATAATCCCATAAATACGCGATAATCTGCACGCTGAGGGAGGTACAGCCAGAGAGAGGTAGAACTTAGGGGAAAATAACCCTCGAGTTGACTCGGTCGGATGTGTCTAAAGGATTCTGCTTTTTTATTCCTAAAAAGCACCTTTTTGTGGATGCTCTGAGGCCAAGCCCACCTCCCCAGGTGCAGAACATCAGGTCACAGACGCTATTTAAATGGAGCAATAAGGCTCTAACTCTTTGCCACGATTTAACCGGAGCGATAAGGCGATAGGAAAGAGGTTTAATTTTATTTTTTTTTTTTCAACGAACACACACAAAGGCAAAAACAACCGGGTAATCAAAAGGATATGAATGTATCAAAATTTTAATAGCTATTCTTCTAAACAGGTTAAAAGGACTTAAAATGTACAAGGCAGGTGTGGCACTAAATCGGAAGAGTGTTTTCCCTCTGTTTAGTACTACAAAGGTCTGCAGAGAAACAAAGAGAGAGAAAGAGAAAGAGAAAGAGAGAGAAGTTAATGCACGGAAATCGAAGGGCGAATCGTACAAAGGAACACGAGCAACTTCCATGGGCAAAACCAGTGGTTTGGGCCCTTTTTTTAATAGAATAATCTCCTTTATGAAGCTCGCATTGGGGTAAAACACACCTACCAGCACCGTTGGAATAATTCTGCTCCAAACCATCCATTTTACCAGGTCCCTCGAACCTCAGAAGCCAAATCTCCCACCTGAGCGTGCCCATTTTTGCCATGTGAGGGCAGGAGCACCGTTATCTCTATTTAACAGATAAGAACCGAGGCCCAAAACGATTAAGGACCACAAATTTAGGAGCAGAACTGGCAGCTGAGCCTGGACTTGCCACCGTGGTCCAGCGCCCAAATCATCCTTATGGCACAGTGGCCGTGCCTCTTTCCCAAACCTCGCTACGAGCTACTGCAAGGAATCATGTTTTTACCAACCAGCACCTCGCCTGCAAAGCAAAATTGAGAGGTAAGCAGAAAGAAAATGTCACAGGAGAGTCCTCCACCCCAGCAGACCCAAGCCAGAACCCATCGCTCCCCACTCAGCGGTAATTCTGAGCTCATTCCACGTCGACGCGACGACTCCGGGCAGAGTGACGCGCTCTTGTCGCCTTTAAGCAGTGAGATGTTGGAGGGTCGCTGTTTGCTACGGAACCTGTGGAATGAATCCCGTGCACGTGAGGCAGAAGCCAGCTCATCTCTCCATCCTCAGCCCTGCTATTTCATCCCCCCGCTGGCGAACACGCCTGTCAACGAGACAACCACACGCGGCCATCTGGCGAGGCAGAATTAGACCCTTGGCTGCTTAATACCGCCGCGCTCAGCGCTCGCTTCGAGGGAAAACCCAGCAATTCGGGTGTGCCGAGAAGCCAAAGCCCTTTCCCCGGCACCACGTTCCCATTTTTTTTGGGATGCTGCAGCACCAGCGAGGCAGGAGGGTCCCGGCCCCGGAGCAGGATCGCTCCCCGGCACCAGCCCACCGCTTGGCACAGCCCTGAGCCTGCCGGAGCCCAGCACCAGGGAATCCACGAGGGCTCGCTGCCAACGCAGTCGCTGCGCTTCCCCTGGAGACTCACTCTTCGGAAATTTGTCATTTCCCTCCGAGTCAAGCAAAACGAACGGGTTTTAGCTCGTTCGGCTAAATGAGACCGTGGAGCGGTAAACGATCTGCGAAAAGGAAATCCAAATCAGGTTGTGGGTTCGGCAGCGAGCGCGGCGGATTAGTTACGATAACCGCTAATGCAGCTCCCAACAAAAGCACTTTACGGACAACCCCGGCCAGCTCGGAAAGTGCAGCATCAAGAATTCATGAACACATTTACCTCGGCACGTAACGCAGTTCTAAAAGGCCCCGAGGTTTTCCCAGTTGCGATTCTGAGGGTGGTCAAAGGGACATCCAACTGCAAGAACCAGCTCACTCCCCTGCTCTGACTCCACAAACTTCCCCAGACTCGCAGACCGCTCATTTTTAAATCCCAGAATTGTTACGGCTGGAAAAGACCTCGAAGATCACCAAGTCCAACCTTCAACCCAATGCCTCCGTGGCCACTAGACCAAGACAAATCTTCTCCCACTGTTCCCTTCAGAGGCTTCGGGGCAGGATCCCACCAGGCTGGGATGCTCTCGGGCTTCAGGCATGTCCTCAGCATAACACCAAGATCTCAACTCTGCCACGTCTTTTAAGCAACGAAATCTCTGAGGTGACTGGGCCCACGTAACGTGGACACCAGGTGAGCTGGACACAGGCAGAAATTCCCCCCCAAAACCCTGCAGTGGTTCTGTGAGGGGGCTCAGGTTTGAGGGCAACGGGGCTGGGGAAGGGTCTAGAGAATGAGTCTGGTGAGGAGCGGCTGAGGGACCTGGGGGTGTCGAGCCTGGAGAGAAGGAGGCTCAGGAGAGACCTTCTGGCTCTACACAACTCCCTGACAGGAGCTTGGAGCCAGAGAGGGTGAGATCTCCTGACCTCAAGCGATGGGACAAGAGGAACCGGCCTCAAGTTGCCCCAGGGGAGGTTTAGGTTGGAGCTGAGGAACAATTTCTTCCCCACTGTCAAGGGTTCCCCAGGCGTGTCCCAGGCTGCCCAGGGCAGGGGTGGAGTCCCCCTGATCCCTGGAGGGGTTTCCAAGCCGTGGAGATGTGGTGCTGAGGTAGCTGAGTGGTGGTGGTAGGTCACAGGCTGGACTCAATGTTCTAGGAGGTCTTTCCCAGCCTTAATGATTCCATGATTCTACACGGGTCAGTGATGCCCTGGCAGTGCTGGGGAATGTTTGGACTCAATGAGCTCAAAGGTCTCTTCCAACCGTAATGATTCTATGATCACAGAACATTTTCAGTGGCTGTTCCACAGGACTGACGGAGGAATTTGGCATTCCCTGGAGTAACAGAAGCTGCCTCATCAGGGCAATCACCTACCAAACACAAACTCCATACGCTGCCATCAGCTTCGTCCCTCCCCTACTACGTGACCTCCCACACGGCAGCTCCTCCTCTCCACGCTCTGCCCAGCAGTCTCTTTTTAGACCCTAACGCCTCTTGAAATCACTCCTGTCTACAAAGCCCATCGTAACTGGACCTCTCGGTACAACCGTAACACAAAATAAGGTGCCGCTCATCGATCCCGATGGGTCCGAGCTCTGCTGCTCCCTGTGCTCCGGATAAAATCCCGGGTAAATCTCCGCTTGGCCTCGTCGATAGAAAGAAGAGCACGAAGGCCAAAAAGCGCTTGGCAATTCAAAGCCTTATCTTCGTTTCGCTTTCTGCTGCTGACATATTAAAACTCCATTTCAAAATGGCTGCAGGCTCTTAAAATGTTTGCTGGGTCCGGTCCAAGAACATCCTTCAGCCCTTTTAAGATCTGCTGAGGCGAAGCTCAAACCCTCCGAGATCGGCGGGACCCGGAGAAAGGCTTTTTGCAGCCGCCTTCTTCGAAGCGACGAAGCCTCGCCGGACTTTCAAGAGGCTCCGTTTGTCGTTGGGAGCTGTGAGAAACGCTCCGTCCGACTTCGGGTTTCTCGAAGTTGTCGGGGAACCTTCGCTTCGGAGAAACCTCAGGAGCAGATCTCGCAGGGAAAGAAGCGAGATCGCCCAAGAGAAAACCTTCTCGAAACGAATTCGGGCCGGTTTGACGCGAAGCGTTTCTGTGATGGCTGCGAAGTGAGGAGGAGTGGGCAGGAGGCTGAAGGAGAACAGAGCTCCACCAGCAGCCTCGGAACATATGGAACCGTGTTCCTCCCAGCGCTAGCCGGTGACGGCCCGGTGCTCAGCGCTCGGCAGGATGACACCCTGAGCCAGCTCCTTGCACGTTGCTGTTTTCCAAAGCGATTTACGGGGAGCTCTGCACCCCCTGGGCCGAAGGAGCATGAGCAGAATTAAACATCAAGGCAAACGATTTTTCAGGTCACTTTTTTGGCTCGCAGAGGGGAAGGTCCTAGCACAGAAACCACGGCGCTGAACATTAGTTTCCCATTTCCCTCCTCAAAAGAGGATGAATTTATTCTTTCTAAGGAACTTGCTCTTCGCCCCTGAAAAGCTTATGGAGAAAAAAAAAAGTCTCTGCCACGTTTTCGCTCTTGCGTTAGAATCTCTCCTTTGGAGCCCAACATCGGGGGAAAAAAACGTTGGTGGTTTTCGAAGTTCATTAAATCAAACATTCCTGAAAGATGTATTTAAAAAAATAGGTACTGTTCAACATGCAATATTGAGAAATGGAGCTGGGCGTGAGTTCTAATGACAATATGTCCCCTCCTCTCTCTACCAGGGCAGCAGGAAGGACACGATTACGGTCCCGCTGCTTCTAAATCTGCTGGAGAGATGGAGAGGGACCAAAACCAGCATGAAAAGACGCAAGATCCAGGAAAGGTAACTGGAAATCAGGATAAAAGGTGGTCCCGCTTCTTCCCTCTCTTGTAAAACCCATCGCGACCTCGTCGGGCCGTCACCTGCCCTCCGGAAGCCGTAAGCGAAGGCTCCTTGGTGCACCACGCTAGAGCCAGACGCGCCTCCCGCCAGCTGCTCGCTCCCATCCCTGGGATTCTCCCAGGTCCACGCAGCCAAGGTGACTTTCTGGACCCGAGGGCCCATTTCCAAACGGTGCATGTGATTTGCCCAAAGTTGCAAGTCACTCCATTGGCACGTAAGCACCGGAGAGATCCTCAGGTGCTCATCTGCGAGCTATAGGTGACCTCGGACCGTCCCCCATCTGTTCATGGATGTGTCGGCGGTCTTCTACAACCCCAAGGTTGATTTTTTTTTTTCTTTCCCCATTGAAATCAACCCACCTAAGCTGCTTCTTCCGGTCTCAACGCGCAGAATCTTCAGGGACCTTCTAGTGCCTCATTGCAGGAGCAACTTCACCTTGTCCTGTAGCACCTATGAGACTCACATCGCGTGAAATGGGAGTTACTGGAAGAAAACGACCCCAAATTGGCAAAAGCCACGTTCGATGGGAAGGAACAGAGCGAGGAGTTCTTTAGGAGGAGTGAAAACCTTGGCTATAAACGGGAGAGAAGGAAAGAGAGGCCCTAAAAGATGGAAATGCTTGAAAAACTAGAAATAAGAATATGGTTGCGGAAGTAAGAGGATGATGGTCCCTACCTCTTGGTCAAGACCAGACTGTGAGGGAATCGAGGGATGCTCACACAGGGGCTGTCCCGAATTTTCTTTGCCTGTGCAAAGGAGGTTCCTGTTCCTGCCTTCCGGGGTTTTTAACTGAAACGCTTCAGGTTTCCACAACAAGTATCACGGGTCGCTCCTACCACGTGCTTCACGCCAGGAATTGGGAAAGCAACTGTGATTCGCAAGAGAAAAGAATCACAAAGAAATCCTCTCCGGTACTTACACAAAGACAAGGAGGAGATAAACCAGCTCCAAAATCTGTGAGCAAAGGGACTTTCCCGATTCTCCGAAGAGTTATTCCTCCCACTTCGCAAACTGAAATTGAGCAGAGAAAAAGAGAAGGAGCTCGGACAAAACCACCCCTCACAGGGCCGGGCTCCGGACCCAGGAGTTTTGAGGCCCTGTACTGTGGTTCTGTTTCTAGGTCAGGCTGTTTCTCCTTTCAATATCAGTTAACAGGCCACTGGGAAGTTCAGCGTCTCCACTAAACGCAGTTTCAGTTCCCTAAGATCAACCAAGATCACCGTGTCCTACCGCAAAGCAAAAGCGAGCGGCCGATTTGGTCCTACGCATCCTGTACGTTGAGCTTTCAAAGCAAAGGCTGCTGATGCAAAACCTTCTGGCAAAGGCTGGAGAGGAGGGGGAAAGAAAGGAAAAGAAAAGAAAGGAAAGAAAAGGGAAAAGAGAAAAGAGAAAAGAGAAAAGAGAAAAGAGAAAAGAGAAAAGAGAAAAGAGAAGGAAAAGAGAAGGAAAAGAGAAGGAAAAGAGAAGGAAAAGAGAAGG
>WEIS01094729.1:13190-23621 GCA_013389965.1 Todus mexicanus
AGAAAAGAAAAGAAAAGAAAAGAAAAGAAAAGAAAAGAAAAGAAAAGAAAAAAGAAAAGAAAAGAAAAGAAAAGAAAAGAAAAGAAAAGAAAAGAAAAGAGAAAAGTCTTGGAAAACTTCCCGTGATTCAAGCAGATTCGCGATTCCTGATGATTCAGAGAAGGGCCCTTTTTTAATGGCCTTCAACTCAAAGTTCTTTGTGGGATGTCAGCGGCTCTTTGAAGCAGGGAAGCAGCGGGACACACACCGGAGCTGTCGCCATCCTGAAGCAGGAGAACCAGAAGTGGTAGAACATTAACCCAGATCTTCTGGAAGAGCAAAGCTCTTACCAGAGAAGCGCCTGGAGGAGGCTGGCAGGGCTGGGTGACTTTATCTCCCATCTCCAGAACCTTCCCTTCCACCTGCAGCTGCTCCAGCTCCACGGAGAGCTCCCGTCTCACCGCGGGCGCGCCGAGCGAGCAGGAGCCACAGGCAGAAGCACACGGGGCTCTTCTGGAGACGCGACAGATGCCTTCGAAGCTGGGCAGGTGGCTTATTTGTCTCTAAAAATGAACGGTTTATTAATAGCGTTGCGTCGGGAGGCAAATACGGAGACCGAGGAAAGCGCAAGGGATAACGGGGCTCCCCTCTGCAAACTACGTCTAGTGGAAGGTTGAGGCAACCAAGAAACCTTCACTCAGTGCTCCAGGACGTGGTCATGCCCGTTCAGCTCGGTTCTCCTGTTTGATCTAGAAAGAGCAGGGCCCAATCCTCCCCCGCACACACAAAGAGGGCACAAAATGCTCCCGCTGGGATCCGCAGCGACATTTCCCAGTGCCTGCCCTGTCCAGGTTGTGGCCACACGCAACCACGGACCCTGGGAGCTGCTCCTCAGCTCCACGTTTCGTTTTCCCGGCCTGTCCATGCCAAACCCAGGTAAGACCACATTTAATAACAAGAGAATATTCGCTTAATCAAGAGGAAATGCTCCCGAGGGATAACGCGAGCTGCCTTCTCGCCAGCAGCAGCTGTCGAGACATCTCCTCCAGTACAACATCCACCTGAACACCAGTCCACCCAGTACTCCACCCCCCACCAAATCACCGTATTTCGAAGCAAGTTCAGCTGTTTTCACATGAATCAGTCACAGAATCACCTCCGAGTGCGACGAGAGATGTCTGCCCCGACGCCAAGGCATAAACCCTTCTGTTCCTCACCACAGCTTCCTGATTTTACAGGAGAGCCGCTTTTGAGAGGCCCCATCACAACCGTTGTCACACACACGGTCAAACCTCCAGCTTCTCAGCCGGGTTACAGATGGTGACCATCTCAGCTTATCCAACTGAAATCGCTACCAAAGCGAGCACAGAAATGAAATAGGAGGAAAAGAGTCTCAGCCTGAAGCCATCCAGCCTTCTGAGAAACTCAGTGACCGTGCTCTTCCTCATTTCACCAGGAGAAGATCCCTCCCCTCCAGCTCCAGCACGGCCTTTGCTTACTCACCACTTCCCTCACAACATCATCTCCTAATCCATCTCGGCACCCTTAAATGCCTCCTGCCACCTCACCTTCGTTATAAACATCCCAAACGTAAAAATGATGAAGATGAAAGCGAGTTAATTAGTTTATCCCACTTATTTCTGGTCGCGGTTCTCTATCCCGCTGCTTCGCAACGATCCAATTCAGGTTGGATTCCATGCAAGCGACGAAATCCGCGCTTAAAATTGCCATCGTTACCCACCAGTTAAATTCTTCTCGTTGCCTAAAATTGGCACGTTAGCACAACTTCATCTATTTTTAGCGTCCGAACCTCGTTCTCCTAAATCCATCCGAGCAGGCGCTTAAAGATTGATCAGACAATCTCTAGTAAACCTCAAGGAAAACCACAGGACAAAACCAAACCAACCGACCAACCAAACCCCATCCAAAGACTCCAGCGTTTTGGCTTCTCCTCCAACCACACCCAAACCTGCAATTTCCTAGGAGAGAAGAAAAAAAAAAAACCCCAAACAAAAGGCGCTTTAGCGACGTCTTTCTTGCAGACTCACTTTCTGGGTCATATAATAAGGGTCAAAGTCCTCCAGTGGTACAGCAACCAGGCCTTTTGGGATGTCCCCGTAGATGAAAGGCAAATTCTTCCCCGCCTCAAGGTCACTGTTTGGTTTTGGTTTGCTGTCTTCGTCGTCATCCCGGTGGCTGCTGTCTTGCTTTGGACGCTGCTTCTTTTTTAATTCTGCGATGTGTTTCTCAATGTTAGCCAGAGATTCCGGAGTGAAGGGTTTAAAACTATCAGGGCCTGGTGGTGCGAGCAGCCGTGCTGCCATCTTTTCATCCTGCAGCAGCTTCTTTAGAGATGTTGCAGCCCGGACAGGTCAGCTCTGCAGGGGAGGAAAAAGCAGAACAAAGTCAGTCCCCCGCGAAAACAGACAACACAAAGCGCTGGGGATCCAAAAGCAGCCCTGGTCTTCAAGCCCTCATGGAGTGGGGTGACAAACCGGCTGCTTTTCAGTCCCAACGTGAGCTACAGGCAGGTGGACATCAACGCTGGGCATGGGTGGACCTGCCCATCCCTTCCCACCCAGGTTGCACAGCTCGGGCAGAACCAGCAGCACAGACCCGGCTCCCCAACGGCCACACCGATCACCGTCCCGCTTTGGGGTCTCCTGAATTCTACAGAAAACTCTTCTCCACGAGAAAAACAAAAAAGGGAAGCGGATGAGGGGCTGAGGAAGACCTCGCAGAGCTTGCGGCCTGCCAAGGGTTAGGGTTTGAGTGAGGGTTTGGGTTTGCTGTAAAATCCTCGGTCGGGATTTTCCCCTGCCCCTACCCCTCGCGCCTCGCTCTGCTCCCCTCCTCCTGCCAAGAGACGAGCCACGAGGGAAGTTCGTTCATCCGAACCCAGCCGCCCACAAACCCTCTGCAAGCTCCGCACCTTTTGCCAAGCTCTCGCTCGGGAACCAGCAACAAGCAGCAGCGATTGCATTTGCGAGCTCCTGGTACCTCTTCCGAGCTTTTCACACTCCAGGAGGAGGCCAAGGGAGGAGAGGAATGACAGCAAAGGCTGCACTGATGCAACAGCACTGCAGTACTGCAGGCTGGACGGCAACCCAGCCCTGCCACGGCTTGGCACCTCGGGGAGGAACCCAGGCACCGTAGGTGGCAACGGATTCAGGAGGAAAGGGCAAAAAACCTCGAGGGTGAGGACCCCAGGCACCGTAGGTGGCAACGGATTCAGGAGGAAAGGGCAAAAAACCTCGAGCAGATGGGAAGAATCCAAAGGCTGCGCAGGGAAAAGTCCCTCAGGTAAGGAAAAAACCATCACAGCCTCCTCCGGATTGCAGCGAGCTTCTGAATAAACACAGCACAGAAACCACCGAGTCGTTTCCTGGAGATCCCGGCTCTTCGTAAAGTACCTGAGGTACTTCCAAAACCCAGAAGATCCCGGGCAACGTATCCTTCGAAGCGATTCCTCGCAACTGCCTCGCTCCGACTCACACGCAAAGCTAAAGCTGCGCCGCACGCGTGGAGCTTAAACCGCCGCTTCCATCTCGGGTTTGATTTGGAGAGCCAAAAAACCTACGCAGGGATCTCGTTCCTTCTGCAACCACCACCCAGCACTGCCTGGGCTGGGATTCCTCCTATATCAGCTTGACCGGGGACTTCTAAAGTAATAATAATAATAATAATATTACTCTTGAACTTGACCAGGGAATTGGAGAGTAGTAACAACAAAGGCTCGCAAAAGCTGAGAAAAGCCAATACCACGGTCACGTTACCTCTAGAATCGCCACGGAAGAGCCTGCTGATATTAAGGAAAAATTAATTTATTCTCTTCTTGCAGCATTTGCATGCATTTAATTACCAAATTTCCCCCATACTGTGAAACTCCCGAGCAAGCAGCGTTGGGGATGTGGTCTAATTGAATGGCACAGATAAATATGCGAGGCCTGAATTTAGAAACCAAAGTAGCTCAGGGACACAGCATTAAAAAAAAAAAGAAAAAAAAAAAGGGAAGAAATGGAGGCACGAGCGACCGCCTGATCCCTACACACAATTACACAACCGGCAGCTGGACGCGACCAACTCACCCATGAAGCGGCGACTTAAAAAACCCCACAACGAACATAAAACTAACCCCCAAAAAAAGAAGAACATCCTCCCCCCTCCCCAAATCCGGCAGCCGACGGCACATCCCCGCCGTTCCGCAAAGATCCCTTCATGAAGACATCAAGAGACGCTTTGATGCTCCAGCAACAAACCCGGTTACGAGTTTCCCTCGCGCCGCTCGGCCTCGGCTTGTTCTGCCGCTGAAGTTGCAAGAAGCGGCGGCTTTTTGTTTCAGCCTTTCCTTCGTCCTCGAGGGGCTTGTACCTGCTTGATATCGCCACGTTAACGGCGCCCTGGGGCTTTCAGTTTCTCGGGGAGCTCGTGCCTCGCCCGACTTCATTCATACGTTACTTATCCCACATTACGGTAACGGATGGAACTGGGATGCAAAGGGAAAGGAGAGGAGCGGAATGTTTATTTAATCCCTCAAATCAGCCCTGGGTATGAGTTGTGACGGAAGCCAAAGGCGGTGAGAGGAGCAGGGATTTCCATTTCTCAGGGTTTACCGGTTTCGCTCGGGAGGAAGAAGAGAAAACCTCGAGAACGACAAGAGAATTTCACCGGAGGATACGGCATCATTCCTTACGCATCCACCAGCATTCAGCAGATGGGTAACCCAAACCAGGGAGAGGGGTTTTTTTCGGTATTCGTTGGAAGAAGAGGGTGAGTTGACCCCAAATCCCCCTTGTCCCAGGCGCACAGAACGAGGGTGTCGGCACATCTGCTTCTTGACCATTAGAAACCTCCGGAGAGCCACCTTTGCACCTGGGAGGGAGACAACCCCTTTGTCTCACCTCTCCTGGCGGAGCTTTGTGGCTCATTCTCACCCTCAGCATCCCCATCCTCATCCTCACCCTCATCTTCATCCATAAAGACACTTCCACACGGGACCTGCTGAAGCCCAGCTCCAGCTGCTCCGCACAAGCTCCTCCAGACTGAGGAACGGGTGAATTTTGCTTTCCGACTGACTATGGCCTTGTTGGTCTACGCAGAAATGGGTAAGAATAAACGCCGGGATTTATTTGGGTATTTTCCACGTGATTCTTCAACCTCTAGCAAGAGAAACCCTTCGGAAATCGCGGCTGAGCTTCACCACCCAGGTGGAGTGGGAGAAGAGGGCTCGTGATGCACCGAGCTATGGAGCGACCCTGCGCCCAGGGATCGGCTGCTCCGGGGACTTCAGGGGTCAGGAATTTGTCCTGGACACCTAAAATGTGGTGGGCAGGACTCCCTGAGGCCAAGCTGTTTATTTACATGCATCTTTTCCAACAATCTGACATCATTTTAATTATATTTTACCAAAAACGCCCATCCTGAGGTGCCCAATTCCATAAGACTTAATTATTTTCTTCCCTAAACGTTCCCAGCACTCCATTTACTCGCACATTATGAAATATCCTGATAAATTATTCAAGCTGATTGTCGAAATAAATTAAAAAAGAGCCCTTTTGAGGCAATCTCTTCGCATTAAGTCATTTCCCCGCGTATTAATTTGCACCGCTCGGTCATTCACCGTACGTCTCGCGGCGCCTTCACGAGCGAGCCCTACTACGTGGATTTTTATGTAACCCCCAAAATTCGATTTGAACGTGCAGAAAGGAAAATAAGAGTGTAGAGGAAGAGGCTTCTGGAAATTCTGCTACGCGAGAGCTTAAAAAACCCCGAGACAAACCAAAATATCCACGCAGGGGAAAATCCGTGGCTGGAAACGGCCGCAAGAACTCGTTGAGGAATTATTTTCACTATCGAGTAATAATTATTGTCGTGCCACTGGTGGTTTTTCCCCTACGTAAAACGTGGCAGAAGTTTCCTGGTCACTTGTTTCTAAGCCGAGCTCAAGGATAGACTCTAGATGGAGTAAGAAAGTGGTTGTGGTCTCGGAGGTGAACTTGAACATACGCCTCTGAGGGTAAATAAAGAATGAACGGGGATGGAGGGAGGAGAGAGAAGCACAAAAGCAACCGAAAGGAACAGAAAAATGTAAGAAGATGTAGTAATATTTAAAGATACTTTATATAAAAACCTTAGAAACTCGAGATCGAGCATCGAGGGCATTTGGAGCCCCACCAGCACCAGCGTCACTCCTCTTGGTAAGGTGTGAGAATAAAACCAGCCAAGCCCAGTTGGCTCTCCAGTTCCCCGGTGTGTTTAGCACTGGTGTCCCACCAGAAGCGGGTTCCTGGCACAGACCGAGCGAGCCGAAGGGCAGCGCCTCAAACTTCTCCTTCCTAAAGCCCAACGTCTGAACAAAGAATCGCTCGCAACGGTTATGGTGGGATAGTCCCGACGCTAACCCGAATTTCACGCCTTGCTCGGCTCGTCCAGCCCCTCGGTGACCCAGGCAATAGGAGCAGAGCAAGAGTTGATTCCATCCAACAATTACGGAGGCGTTAATCGGATGCTGGGGAGGACTTGACGGTGCGGTTACGGACCACACGCTCCAAAATCGGTGTAAATGCGGATAGATACGAAAGGGAGCACCTTTGTTACAGGATAGAAGGGAGGGACGGCAGAAGTTACTCCACGCAGATGTGGAATAACGAGGAATAAGGAGGAAAGCCTCAGAATTTCATTATCCCTGAACCCCACCAGATTCAAGCCAACCATCCAGGGACCAGAAGCTCTCTACTGCCACTGCCACGAGCCATCCACCCCCCGCAGCCTCCTCTCCGCGCTCGCTCTCAGCCCGGGGCGCTTTCGCCGCGTTATTTCACCGCGCCTCCTTTATAACCCGAACCGTTTCGACCATCGCTTATCGATTCCGGCACATCTGCGGCTGTCGACGGCCGGTGCAGCCGCTTCGGGAGGAGGAGGAGGAGGAGGCGGCGATGGACGGTGAATGGAAACCACGTGACGGCACCGCCACGGCGCAGCCCGGCTCACGTACGGCTTCGGGGCCAAGCGCCTCTCCAGCCATTGAAAAAGAAGCGAGTTCAATCGGTAGGTAAAGCCCCGTCAGGCCGTTTGAATTCAAACAAGCATGCGAAACGAGCCGGGCAACCCCCCCAAACGAGCGCAGACACAACAGCAGAGAAGAGGAGGAGGAGGAGGGAGGATGATGCCGGGATTTAAGATTCTCAAGCTGCTTCGTTTTTCACTCGGCGCTGAGTCTGTTTCTGGGGTTTCGCCTCCTTTAACGGAGAACCAAAGTCCATCTACGCTCCATTTCTTGCGACGAGCCATCGCTCACCCTCCTGTATGTTAGGAACCCGCCTTTCCACCTCCCATCACAAAATAGTCACGGGATTAGACCAGTTCCACCGGGCAGCACAGGATCTATACCGTGATCTAGATACCAGCCACACGTACCAGCTTATATAACTGGTTAAAGGATCTGTAACAGCTCCAGGTCCTCTCACCTGGGATCAATGACACCGGAGAAGTCTTGAAACACAGAACAAAAGCTCAGGTAGCCCCCCCGTAGGCCACGTTATTAACCATTTCAACACCCCCTCTCCCCCGAAGCGAAGGACGGGGCCTTTGCAAACACACAGCAGATGGCAAACACAACTCGCCCAGCTCCCGGAGGCCTCACGATTAACTCGTCCGAGAAACCGCAGCCCGGAGCGCAGCCACGAGCCCTGACCGTGCGGTTAGGCCTCTGTGATGCGGGAAGTCCTGTCCGGTGGCTCTACAGCCCCCGGGGATTATAAATGGCCTCAAAATTGTACATAACTGCACCCCAGGACACAGCCAGACCCAACGGGTGGCGACGAGCTCCAGGGGGACCCTGGCTCCCGGAGCGGCCGCAGTGCCCGGTGTTCGGTGTCCAGCAGTGGTCACGGTGTCCGGTGGTGGCCGCGGTGCCCGGTGTCCAGGAGCTGCCCCTTCCGCACCGTCACCCGTCTGGAGTGACCACGGGCTCCGCCAGCACCTCCAGCATCACCCACAGTGAACACGGGGCACCAGTGAGGGGAACCAGCCCCCAACGCCGCTCCCCCACGAAGGAGGTGCTGCTGGGGTCACCTCCCAAATGCCCTCACTGGGGCTACCTCCTGCTCACCATCATTGGGGTTACCCCCTGAACATCTCTGTTGGGGTTACCTCCTGCTCACCATCATTGGGGTTACCCCCTGGACATCTCTGTTGGGGTTATCTCCTGCTCACCATCGTTGGGGTTACCTCCTGCCCACCATCATTGGGGTTACCCCCTGGACACCTCTACTGGGGTTATCTCCTGCTCACCATCATTGGGGTTACCTCCTGAACATCTCTGTTGGGGTTACCTCCTGCTCATCATCATTGGGGTTAGCCCCTGGACACCTCTATTGGGGTTATCTCCTGCTCACCATCGTTGGGGTTACCCCTTGAACACCTCCATTGGGGTTACCTGCTGAACACCCCCACTGGGGTTCCCTCCTGCCCAGCCCCATCAGGGTTCCCTCCCTCCCACCGCGTGTCCTGTATCGCGGTCCCTTCAGAGGAGCACCCACCACAAACACAGACAACTAAAGCTCTCCCTGGGCAAGGATATTTCCAGGCCTCCTCCCTCCCTCCCTCCCCAAGCAGACTGCCGGCCGGGCCGGCGCTCGCCAGAAAAACCACTGATGTAACCCTCCCTTCCCTTTTTTTGCCTCAAAAGGCACCGGTCAGCGAGGGGGCAACCGGACTCCCGGAACCTCCTCGTTCCTTATAATTAAATCTTTCCCCGGTGTGAAACGAGGTCGTAGGGGTCACGGGTTCCCGCTGGGGGTGGAATGCTGCAGTGGTACCCGGACCGGCTTCCCACGGCTTAAATACAGCAGAAACACAACCCAGCGCCCCGCAAACCGGCCCCGCCTGCCCAACTCCTCCGGGCACGCCGACGATCCCGCAACACGGCACCCACGGAACCCGACGCCCCCCTCGGGGAGCCCTCTCTCCCCCAAAAGTGGGCTCAGGCCCCCTCTCGGGAGGTTGATTCCAGCCAGGCTGGTCCTCAACGCCTTCTGCTCGCACACGCTCCCCTTCCCGGCCAGACTTTCTGACTTTACCTCGGATCATCTGCAGCTTGTGCCGTGGAGGAGCGATCTCTTCCAGCTTCCCCACCCCCACGTCAGCTGGGCATAATTTGCACCAGAAAAGAAGGAGGGGGGGGGGGGGGGGGGGAGGGAGCACACAAANTTACCTCTAAAGAAAATTTTTTTTTATTTTTAAAAAAAAAATTTTCCAAAATTTTTAAAAAAAAAAAAAAAAAACCTGGGGGGGGGCCAATTTTTCCCCCCCCCCCCCCCCCAAAAATACATCAAATAAATCGAATCTATCCCCACCGTTCCTACCAAATGTGCGCGGTGGAAGGAAGAGGGAGCGCAAACCATGATGCCAACATCTGGGTCAAGGCTGGGAGCTCCGAACCGCCCCATGCATCTCCCCCACAAAAACTCCGTCGTCCTCCAACTTCTCCCCCTCCCCTGGCAGCAGGAGGCTCAGGAGGAGAGAAGAAAAGGGGGGGTGGTGGTGGTGGTGGTGGAAGGATGTACCAGCTCTGCAGCGAGGGCTGAGGGGGGAAGGGATACCGAGGAGAACTCCCAATTATCCCTCCTCTCTCTCTCTCCCTCGCTCCGGCTCCGCTCGCTCTCTCCCTCCCCATAATGCAGACAAAGAGCAGAGCCCCCCAAATTTGTTGCGGGATGGATGGAAGGACGGAGAGAGGGATGGATGGAGGGGAAGGTGAAGGGATGGATGGATGCAAAGAGGGAGGGATGGAGGGATGGATGGAAGGAAGGAGGGATGGATGGATGGAGGGAGGGATGGATGGATGGAGGGCATGGAGGGGTGGATGGATGGAAAGAGGGAGGGATGGATGGATGGATGGAAGGAGGGATGCAGGGACGGATGAAGGGATGAATGGAGGGCATGGAAGGATGGATGGAGNCAACCCAACCCTCACCCAACCCCGCAGCGGCTTTTAGGGAGCGTGGCAAAACTCCTGCACTTGCCAGGGCAGGATGGAGGGGATGGGGATGGGGTTGGTGGGGGGACACCCCCCCAATGTAACACCCCCAGCCCCAGGAACACTCCCAGCCCAGCAACACCCCCAGCCCCAGCAACACCCCCAGCCCAGCAACACCCCGCTCTGGGGAGCTGGGACAACCCCCCTCAAAGGGAGCCCTGCCTGGGGGGTGACTCCCTAAATCAGCATCAGCTGGTACCGGTACCATGGCACAGCAGCAGCTGGTACCGGTGACACTGATACAGCATCAACTGGTACCAGTACTATGGCACAGCATCAACCGGTACTGGTACCACAGCACAGCATCAGCTGGTACTGGTGACACTGATACAGCATCAACTGGTACCGGTACCATGGAACAACATCGGCTGGTACCAGTGACACTGATAAAGCATCAACTGGTACCAGTACCA
>WEIS01094733.1:0-10760 GCA_013389965.1 Todus mexicanus
TGTGAGAAAGGGTTTACTATAAGGCACCCTTTCCAAGACTTCTGATTCTCCTTAAAAGCCTTTTATGAAGAGTTTTTCAAAGATGTTTTTGAAAATCCATTCTATTCCCTTGAACAACTATTTTTTTGAGAAAGGCAAAGAGCTCTGATTAAAGAGACGCAATTGCTTTTTACAGCTACTATGAAGTTTATCCTTACTATGTTTACTTATACTACATTGATTTGTTTTACAACTTCCTCTAATAATTGCTTCAGCTGATGTGATATGCCGCATAAAAAGCTATACGCCTTACCTCAGCTTCATAGAAGAGAAGTAGAAGTTGGAAATAACTTACTACGTAACTTACTGGAGCTTACTAACTACAAGCTCCAGATGTCAGAAGAGCCACTTACACTACAGCCACTAAGTAAAAGAATTCATGTGTTTACTATTTAATGAGCAAGAGACTCCCAATGCTTTAGTCATTAAACTCTGAAATAAAATTCTTCAGAAAAAAATGTTCTTACCATTGTGAACGATAACTCTGTATTTTCTGTCCAAGCAGAGGTCCATCTGCCTTTGTCTGATAATTTTCTGTGCCTCTGGAGGCAATCCCTTGGGATCCCGGGAGAACACAAAGGAATAGCTATCAGCACAAGTGCCATCTTCATTTAGTTGGCGGCAGGAATAATGAAGAGCATATGTATCATAATCTGTGTCCACTACCCAGTGATCATCATCTGGAAGAAACCACAGCAAAGAAGTAAAGATGTTAGAGACACAAGGAAAATCTAGTAAATCTAAAGGGACTGCTGCCATAACTCCATAAAAACAATAATATGATGAAGATCGCTATAAATGATAATAGTTTAGCTCTTGGTTTATTCCTGTGCCAAGGATTTACTTCCACTAGTTGGGAGGAGTTTCTGTTTGTTTGGGTTTTTTAAAAAAAGAAGATAATCATGTTTGTCATGGAAAATGATGGGGACAAGAGGAAATGGTTGGCACCACTGCTTCTCCTCTAACATGGGCATAGAACAAGAACAGCACGAAGAAGTGCTAATAAATCTTGCCTTGTAAATCCATGCCTGAACATCATAAAAAAATGTGGCAACATATGCAAAAAAGAACCGTGCATTACAGTAGCTGCTATGAAGTACAAGGAAAGTTTTCTTATTTTAACCAAAAAAAAGAGCACAGCCAGACAGAAAATAGTGTGGTTTTTTTAAAAAAAACACAACGGAGAAGCTAAATGTGCTCTTGGTCATGCTAGTCATGCTCTGGATTACACGAAACCACAACTACTTTCCTACTGTGGATGTTACTTAAACTGTATTTTTAATGAAAATTATTATCACGCAGTTTCCATATGTTTTAGAAATGTATTTACTACAAGCTCTATTATAAACTATCTTCTCAAAACACAGTTATGAGTCTAGGACCAGCCAGAACTCTGAAGGATCCATGAAAACATGATACAGTAGTATGCTGTGAGGAGATTCTGCAACAATTCACGAGTATCTGGCATCCAAAGCATTCTTGGTAATTGCATCTTTGGAGAGAACGGAGTTCAAATCACTTCCAAATTCCACCTACTTCTCTTGGAAATTATCCATGGAAATGTCTTGAGCTACAAGTGTCTGAATATCTACTTGGCTCAATAAACTAATTTTGCGTAGGGTGTGACAGATAACGGAAAAATATGAATATATATATATACATGAGAGTATAGTTGTTTGTTAAAACAGATAAATCTCTACATTTGCAGATACAAGACTAAGCAAAACAACAGTCCTCTTCCTTCCTTGGCCCACTCTGACGCTAAGTTTTTTAACTGAGTTCTGAAC
The DNA here is from genome assembly GCA_013389965.1 of Todus mexicanus. Taxonomy (NCBI): domain Eukaryota; kingdom Metazoa; phylum Chordata; class Aves; order Coraciiformes; family Todidae; genus Todus; species Todus mexicanus. The sequence continues at coordinate 1,827 of WEIS01094733.1, forward strand.
TAAAGACTTAAAATACTTTATCTACCTTTCATTTATTTTTAAAGTGACCTTCACTCATATTGTTGGGTGAAAAAGAAATTCAAAGATATACAAAAGCCTGGTCTTCACTTGTTTGAAGAAGTCAACCAGGTGCCCATATGAAAAATAGTGATTACCTTGTTTACATTAAACCTTTGCTATATGATAGTTATTACATGTTTTAAGTGCGTTTAAGAAATCCAGCACTTCTTTTTCCTTGCCCAGTATGGACATACAGCATAACTAGGATTTCAAGTAATTCTGCCTCTTCTATAGCTAAATACTCACTTCCTTTCTGCAGAAAAGAGGCAACACCCCAGTACTTCATCTTGAACTTGGCGGGATCCTCTGTGTCAGTGAAAGAGCCAATCATGTCAGCGCAGACATCCCAGTTACTGTAGCCAGAGAGAAAGAAAACACCACATTCGGTCAGAACAGCACAGACTCAGTGTGACTGTGTGACTCGCACAGGGATAACAGGTAGGATTAGAGCACCAGTAAGAGAAGCACAAGCTTAGTGAAATAGAACAAGAGGAAGATTTGCGAAGAGCTTACTTGAAGAGTCTGACTCTGCCCTTCGCAGTGGCAGTCATTTGTCCATTCTCATCTACGGCGAATTGGGCTACCACGTTGTCCTGCAAAAACAGCCCCTCCGGATCTTTTTTTGCCATGGCATACCAGGTGCCACTGTACTGCAAGGAAATCAGAAAGACTGCAGTTAGACCTAGAAGCATGGAAAACATTACAAGCAGACATTATGTACCTAGGGGGGGTAGTGGAGGGGAGGGCAAACAGATCTTTGACACCGTGCCTCAAAGCTGCATCTAAGAAAAAATTCTAGCTGTTCCAACAGGATAAACCTGCCAATATGTCCCACTGCAGCCAGGGTTTGTGAAAGAACTGGCATTTTTTTTGCATCTCATTTGTATCTGCAGTTCTCCAGTATTTAGAATACAAAATCTGGTGAGAAGAAAATAANGGGCAGAGCTCTCTTCGTGTGGACCATCCTGTCCCTGCAGCAACAGCAAACAGACAGAGAATTGCATCAGAAACAGGCTTTTTCACACAAGTGAGGAAGGGAGGAAGGCTGCCCTGACAGGTCCCCACTGCACTGCGCAGCTTTCCCTGATTGCATGCGCAGGCAAAGCACCCAGTTGTCCCCAGCCCACCACAGCAGGACCCCTTACAAACAGTACCTGTAACTGTTGCCTTTTGAGAGTCCAAGTGTTGATGGCAGTGGTGGAGTGCACAGTCAGGGAATGCTTTATATAGTCCTGGGGCTTTCGCAACCCTCTGAGATACAACGCCAGTGTTGGAGGGGGAGTAGGGAGGCGGGTTGATGCATGCTGCAGGCTGCAGCCCCTTCATAACAGGTGCTTGCGTAACAGCCGGGGGCTCAGGTGGTCTTTGGCCCTAACCTGCATCCAAGTAGGCACTAGGAGCAAAAGCCTCCCTTTGGTTTTCTTAACCCAAAGGCAGAGCTCACACTTGGTGGAAGATGTGTGCACATGTGTGTGGAGAACGAAGGAAAAGAGAGGCACCCCATCTTTGCATGAGGGAGAGTGAACAGCCTCCACCTCCTCTGTGATTTTACACGCTGCAGTTCAAAGTCCTTCTTACCCAATGTGCTCAACCCAGTTACAAGGTGCAGCCTTGTTTTCTCCACCTCCTCCCCAAATTCCTTTCCTTTCTTCCCCTGATAAACAGTGGCAAACATCATACTAGCAAGTTTCTGCTAATGTTTCTGAAATCCTGTTCATGCCAGAACCTTTTCAGGCCCTCATAACTAATGCCCTCTTGCTTCCCAAAGGCTGGTTCAGATGCTAGACTGTCTCATGATCAGCTCTCAGGCATAGCAACTGGGGTCCTGCAAATCTTCGGGAAGGCAAAAGAGAAATTTTGCGTGGTATTGCAAAGGTGGCAGGACGTATGTATGGTCTGCAAATACTCCAGTGCATGTACACACTACATCTGGCCCTTTTGATATCAATTTTAAATCAAAGCTTCGAGTATTTTCATTCTGCTTTTGGCAAACTGTTTTCAGTTACATAAACCATTATTTTCTCCTGTCCAGGCAAGTTTTGTTGCCTCTCAGTCAATATTTGTCCTATAGTTTCAACATCTTCAGGAAGCATTAGAGAAAACCAGTTAATTATTTTCTAAGCATGTAACCAGAGCAGGGTAGGAATGATTGTTACCAAGAGAACTAATCCACCTAGTCTTTTTCACCTCTCAATTTTTAAAAAATAAATGCAAAAGCCTGTTAGTTGAAAGCTCTGTGTTCATTACTTCAGGAATTAAACAAAAAATGTAATTCAAATATAGAGATACTGATGTAATATAAAAAATAATTCAGTAGTAGCTGAAGTATAGAACTAAAAATTTATTTGACATGGCCTTTCACAGAAATTTACTTCTGCCTTCTATTCCTTTCATATATTAATAAAAACACTAAACTTTTTACTGTTGCTTCCCTTCACTATCTTTTTTATATGTTAGATTTATCTGTCTTTTCTGCTTTGTGCTGGAGCTTTTTTGCATAAAGTGTATATTTTTGTTCACTTTCCCAATCATCAAATGCTCTGAAGCCTTTGATTCCCTGGGTAACAACAGACAGTAACAATTCCATTATGTTTAATATCAAGCTTCCTCTTGGAGTAAAGAGCATTTTTAATACAGGTAAACAGAAAGGTTGATGCATATTAATTATTCTGAACTTTCAACAGTAGTCTTAAAATGAGCCAACATTTTCATTTTTAAACTGAGATTTTCAAGTTTGCTAATTCCCACAGAAACTAAAGAGAAACAGCTGCCTATATCCTTGCTCATGGCTTTTAGAACCTTGCTCCAGCCTCTGGCAATAGCGATGCCAGACATATATACATTTTTACAAAACTTCTGCAAAACACTCACTAGTCTTAATATATGAATTCATCAAACTTAGAAGATCATAATCAAAATATGAATTTTTCCTTTCACAGTTACAACTAAAGCACTTTGGTTCAATGAGACAAGCTTTTTAGCTAGAAAGGCTCATCTATGGTCAGATTAGGAGTATACTGGAAGAGGGATGGAAAATTGCTGACAGACTAGTTAATCACCATTTGGATTGACTTGGACTGTGGGTTCAGCTGAGAAATGATGCCAGCAAATGATCCTCATTGAGATCTGTGTAACCTGAATATGCCCCTTGCAGATTTGTACTTCTCATGCAAACAGAAGGAAACATAACTTGGGCCAGGATTCCAACTGATCCTGAGAGTAATATGCATAGATCAAGGCAATAGCATGAAATGATTGCAGCATTCTAGGAAATCTCAGACAATTAAATTTGAAAGAATTATTAAAATATTGATAATACATAAACATGTAAACAACCTCTAACGTAAAACACACATTTACAACACTTGTGCTAAGTTAAACATCAAGCTTGATACATGTCATATGTAACTTTCCATTCCAATGTTTGAAGTTGGCAGCATATTTTGAGTATTATAGAAGGTTTTTTAAAAGTCCGTATATTTTGGGGGGAACCATATTTACCTGAAGGAGAAAAAGTCTTCTACTTTTGAAATTTGCCAAGAGGCCCAAAAAAAGGGCCTAACTTTTGGCAGTATTTCTGTGATTGAAGCACTTTTTACATCACTAGCCTGTAAAATTCCATTAGGAATAGCAACAGAAAACACATAGAAAAGGTCAGATTCTCAAAGGAAATGGCAGAAAAAAGCTTTCATTGTAGAAGTTATTATAGTTGCATTTATGACTTCATAATAAAAACAAAGAGAAGAGGGTCAAATTACTTTTTCAAACATTTTTAACAATGCAACATTGAAGCTTTAAATATTAGAAGAACTAGAATTGTATTTGTGGTCACAAGAATAAGTCTAGCTCTTAGGAGAAAGTTGGCTGAGAGAACTGGTAATGGGAAATGGAGCATCCATTTCCAGCCAGACCGCACGTAGATTGAAAGACTTTTTTCTGTCTTCTTGTGGTTATTTATTCATAGAGTGCCAATCACTGACATGCGTATCCATTAGACCGTTAGAAGCAGATTTTACAGGGGAATGAATGACTGCTGTGTGCACAGAGCAGTGGATCCAAGCGTAGCCGCTGCCACGTGGAACCAGATTCATATTAACAAATGACAACAAATGGCATGAGATGAGCCAAGGAGCTCCGTGTACTTTGTAAGGGACAACTATGTACACTGTCACCATCACTGTTCCCCTTGGTGGTAGTTTGAGTACAGAGGTCAAGGACAGAACAGAATTGAATAGCTTGGCTTTTGCACCATGCCAGCCTGTGTGTTGCCTGTTTCTGTAATTTAATAACATGACATTCTGCTTAAGGAGTAAATTTACACTGAACTCTTTATAAACAATATTTAAACAAGCCTAGTTTAAAATGGTACCTTTATTCTTTTTAGCAAATCTTTCTGAGGATTGTGATTCTGAATTGAAATGTTTTTCTAGATATATTACTAAAATGGAAACAACTTGAAACAAAGATAAAGTTTGCCAAGAGGCTGGCCAGCTTGGTGAGGAGAGCTCTAAACCATGAATGATGAATGACAGACATACTGGAGCTACTCCAGCAAAGAGCCATGAAGATCACTGAGCAATAAGAGAATCTGACAAAAGGAGAGGCTTAGGAAGCTGAGATTGTTCAGCCTGGAGAGAATGTTCTGAGGGATCTCATCAAGTGTATAAATATCTAGCAGGAGGGTACGAAGAAAAGTCAGATCCTTCTGAGTAATGCTGAGTAATATTCTCAGTAAAAATAAAATAAAATAAAAATGGTCAAGTAAGCTAAGATCACCAAGCAGTCAATGTGAGAGTTATGAGATAAAAAACTGCTGTCCTTCGCTCAGTTTGTATTCTTAAATTCATGCTAAGCTACCAAGAAACCTGTACTCATAGTCAAAGCTACAGTGCGTCTGGCAACCCAGATTTACCCCTTCACGCTAGACTGGCCATTTACTTCAGGAAATCTCCCCTAGAATCTAAAATCTCTATTGACTACTGTGCTGGTTTTGGCTGGGATAGAGTTCATTTTCTTTGACATAGTTAGTATGGGCTATGTTTTGGAATTGTGCTGGAAACACTTGATAACACAGGGATGCTTTCATTACTGCTGAGCAGTGCTTACACAGGGTCAAGGCCTTTTCTGCTTCTCGCACCACCCACCAGCGGGCAAGGTGAGGGTGCACAATAAGATTTGGAGGGGACACAGCTGGGACAGCTGACCCCAACTGATCAAGGGATATCCCATACCATATGATGTCGTGCTCAGCATATAAATTTCAGAGAAGAAGAAGGGCACATTCGGAGTGATGGTGTTTGTCTTCCAAAGCCACCATTAGGCCTGGCAGAGCCCTGCTGTCCTGGAGATGGCTGGAGGCCGGCCTGCCTGCCAATGGGAAGTGATGAATTCCTTGTTTTGCTTTGCTTGCATGCACAGCTTTCCCTTTACTTATTAAACTGCCTTTATCTCAACCCATGAGTTTTCTCACTTTTACCATTCTAATCCTCTTGCCCATTCCACTGGAGGCGGGGCGTAAGTGCGTGGCTGTGTGGGGCTTAGCTGCGGGAGGGGTTAAACCACAACAACTACTTATTTCATGAACCTCCAGAGCTAATCATTGGTGGTTTTAAGGGACCCTGAAAATTTGCAGCCATATGGAAAAAACACCTTACATTTTTAAGATTACTTTTGTAAGAAAATGGACAGAAAATTATTTAAAAAGAAACATAAAAGCTGAGGTTGTTTATAAAGGTCCCCAAAACACACTCGATCAGTGATATGAAAACATTTCAGTGCCAAAAAACTGTCTGTGTTAGGGGCACACAGTACCTGCCACAAATACCTACAGAATCTATTCTCATAATCTAATAATTTAGGGAAATAAATAGTATTTTAAAATATTAATTTATTGGGTTATCCGTATGAATCTCTGATGTCCAGAGAATAGGCACAAAATCATCCACATCAAAAGCCATGCAATTGAAATAAACACATTTTATCTGTGTTTCTACAGAAAATCATAACTGAATGAACCACATTAACTTCTATCAAGATGAACAGAGACGCTCAGATACAAACACTGAGCTGAACTGGGAAACCTTGTAAATACCTTTGACATTTATGTGCTGCTTGAATCTATTTAAACAACCACGTCTGTCAGTTATCCTTCTTAGGAGTTTACATGTATCACAAGGGCTCAGGAATGGTCCACTACTAAGAACTACTCCATAAATAGCTCCATAGTAACTATGAACCTCAGAGGCAAATGACATCATATATATTAAAATCACAAAGGACATATATTTTTGATATTCTCTGAACTGAAAATTATTTAGAAAATATAACACCCTATCATGTGTAAAGAATCAAGAATACATAGAATTTTTGCCTTTAAAAGTGCAGTGAAAATGCCTTTGTGAGGTTACTTTCCAGTACTAAACCTCCATGCATACCTTTCTGCATAAAAATGTATTTTCTTAATAGGTGATCATACTAAAACATTGCTAGAAAAGATGATAGCAAAATCCTGTTTGAAAGTGCCAGAAATGTGAAATAATTTTTGGTATAATTTCTTATAATAAACTTAAACACAAACGTGAATTAGCATTACTAAAGATAAAATGGTCAATAGTGTGGAAAATAAGGGGAGCAAAGGTGATAGAATAGAAAATAAAGGTCTTATTCCAGCATAGAAACTTTAAAATTCATTACAATGGTAGTGCTCCAAAATGTTTAAAAGATCTAATCTACAAAATTAATTAAAATACTAATATGAGAAAATAAAAAAAGCATCAATACAAATAAACTGTATTTTTCTAGCTCTAAAATGTTGACGTCTGTAAATGTAAGGTACATTTATGTAGTGAACTACATTTTAGTCTTTATATATTCTTCATATAGTGATTACATTAACTCTACAAAATAGAGAAGCCTGTCACTCTCTGGAGGGAGACTAAGTGAAGGCAGGCAACCTGACCGAGTTACACTGTTTCCTTTGGGGGCAGAGGGATTAGTGGGTTAACATTTTTGATAGAAACGAAAATGTAGTTTGGCACATAATTGTACCTTACATCCTCTTTTATAAAGAGCATCATGAAAAATATTGAGCTAGAAATTAGGAAGAAGACAGATGAAGAGAAATAATTCAACTCTGTGTAAATACATATAAAATTCTTTTCATGCCTCTGCTGCTTTTATATGTATTGATTAGATCACGGAACTATTCAAAGACTAAGACATATGTGCATTTCTTCTGCTGTTGTCTTGTGAACTGTACCCTGTGTACAATGGTGAGAACACCTGTCTGTGCTGCAGTTGCACAGTATTAGCACAAAGTTAGTATCACCAGTTCACATCCGTAAAGAAGATGCTGCAACCTCACACTCAGCAGTGAGGGTCCTCTGCTGTCCCTCAGGCTGCTAGGGGTAAGTTTTTCTTTTCCAGACAGAGAAAAGGAACCAGAATGTGTCCATAGTGTACTGATTTTCATATGCATTTTTAAATCTTAGTGGCAATTGGAGTCTCGCAAAAATTAATACCTTCATATCACAGTTAGAGGGAAAACAAATGTACTGAGTGAGTTGCCATTACACACCAATCATTGACCTGTTCTTAGTGCATGGGAGGATCAGCGTCAGTTGCCCGTGTTGATTCTTTTAGATCTATTGATAAAAATGGACATTGACACACAGTGGCCTCTGGCAGACAGATAAAGTTGTACTTTGACAATTACTCTTTTCACATTAAGAATTGCCGAAGGGCATATGGTCTATTTTTCTTGCAGCAAGAAACTCTTTCTGCTTCTGATCAATGTGGACGCCACAAATAGAAACAAGATGAATTGTGCTGCAGCACTCTTGTGCTGAAATTCAGATGTTTCAACAAACGCAGATCATTTGCTGTCATACTTGGCACTCAAACTCAGCCTTCTCACTCACGTAGCCCTGGAGTGTTTGCTCCTAAAATTCAACACAGTTTTCATCATTCCTTTTCCATTCCTATGAGCAATGCTGGACTTCTGATGGTAGGAAACTTCAAACATGCTAAAAACCAACAACCAGGCTCAAGATTCCTTCTTTGCCCACTATCTGTCAGTTATTACCACTTTTCTTCTATTTAAGAGAGCAGAGGTCTCCCACTTTTTCTAATGAAGGCATAGAAGTAACTACAGAAATTGCAAGACCCTGTCTGGTTATTTATGCTTATAGAGTAAATATATCTAAGTCATATCTAGATGTGCTGATATTCTAATTCTTTTACTCCATCTTCTCCTGGATAAATCACTTGAGCAAGGTCAGACTTCAGTAAGGTCTTTTGGATTTAACTCATTTTAGGTATGTATAGCTTCATATTTATTTATGTATAGTAGTCCAGTTTCAATCATCTCTTGATTATTTCAAGGAAAAACAAATTTTGCTATTTAAAATTTTTCCTCTGTAACCTTCTGTTTTCCTCCCCTCAAGTACCTCTCACAAATACACGTGTGTACATCAGTGCACGTGTATTATGTGGGCTAAGTATCTAAGTGGAACACCTGATACTAAGTTTCAGTGGAAATTTGTGTGTGTATAGTCCAATATATAAGCCATGAATGAAGGAGATAACATACAAGTATACATAGCTACACAGCAGACAATTTTATAAGGTATAAAGAACTGTTTGGTTAGTTTAAAATGCTAAAATGATTCCCTTAGGATTTATGAGCTAAGAATGCTCAGGGGTTTAGTGTCCTGACATCTCTTTAATTAGCAGTCTCCAAGATCTCACACTAAGAAGATGCTAAGCCAGTGCCTTCTGTCATATCTCAAGAGTTTCAGAAGGCTTGGAAGCCACAGAGGAAGGTGAATGTACTATGCCTGTGAGCTATACAATATGGACAAAGTACCATTTTCT